>ADNK01001020.1:17500-33531 GCA_000320545.1 Bigelowiella natans CCMP2755 | reverse complement strand
CCCCCCCCCCCCCTCCCCCGTTGTATCTCCCTCGCGCTCATTTTTCTGGTGTGTCATCATCACCATAACTCTGGTAACTAATTAAATTTTCTTCACTAATACCGATGTTGTAAATTATTACACAGCATATAAATAACCATTCTCTAACCTGTATAGCTGAAGGTCCGAAGATGATGACGGTGACGATGACGACGACGACGACGCTCTGGCAATGCTACAGTGCCTTGTCAGCATCTTTGATGATGGGAGATACCTTCTTGTTGTCGCGTACCATTTGCCATATATGGGCGTCGTCTTTGACAATACTTTTCTTAGGGTAAGCGAGCTACCTAGATAGGGGGTGTAGGAAAGCAGTTGTTGACTTGGAAGCAGTTCCAATTCTTTAGACCATCAATCCCAACACACGATTTGTTCACCTGTCGCGCCAAAATCCGCTTCATAGTGAGACTGTGCAAGAAGTACAGCCATAACTAACAGTGCAGCAAATCCTAGCGTAATTCTGCAACAATAAAATGAAAATCAATCCTGGAGTGTGTTCTTGAATAAATCACCATTGTATGGTTCAGACAGAGGATGCTAGGTTCTAATTGTGACCCTTTCGGCTGCTGCCAGCCATAACTTCGATTTCGAGACTGTGGCCTCATGGTTTACTTCTTTGGTATTCAAGGTTTGGATTGTGGAAAAATGCATGATGTCAAGACTTGTGAACTTGAATTCCGAAAGGCTGCGCTTAACAAGAAGCTCAGGTGAAAAAATGATGATGATGATGATGATGATGATGATGATGATGTTAACGTAGAGATTAGATCAACGTGCGCTCACGAAAAGGTATCAAAAGTACATGCTCATCGATTTCCAACGCCAAAGTGAAGTGAAAAGAACCTGTCGAATCCACAAGGGGTGGGGGTAAGTTCCGGAAGAGCCACTGTGCCTGAGATGAGAGGGAGAATGAGAGAGTCTCCCGAGTTTTTCATGTTTTGCATTCCTGGAGAATGAGAGAGTCTCCCGAGTTCTTGATGTTTTGAATTCCCGAGGGGAGAGCTTCGAAGAAAAGTGCACTTTCGGTGGGAGCCCACCAAAGTCAGTTCGAGGTCGAGGCACTGCATTTCGCACACTGCAAGTGTCTTGTCACACTTTGGAAACATGGTTTTTCATCATTGTTCTCATTGTTCTCATTGTGGGACACTTCCAGCATCACACAGAGCAGTTCTTGCGTCGTCGTCGTTTGGCTGCTAGTTGCACGTGATGCATGCAATGTTCAGTTCGTGCCAACTTGCATGAACCCCGCTAGTTTGCTAGTCAGTCCTCACTGAAGCCAGTTTGAGGCACTGCATTTCGCACATTGCAAGTGTCTTGTCACACTTTGGAAACAAACGTGGTTTTTCATCGTTGTGTTTTTCATTGTTCATTGTTCTGCCAAAGCTGGTTCGAGGCACTGCGTTTCGTGCACTGCAAGTGACTTGTGACACTTTGGAAATGCAGTTTGTTGTCATTGTTGCCTTCATTGCCAGACCCACACCCAGCATTCCGAGGCATTCTGGCATTCCGATGGACTCAAGTGGTGCCGTGCTGGCATGAAATCCAGGAAGTTCAATCAAGTGAGCCCTCGCTTCACGCGATCGTTGGCCAAACGACTGTGCATTCAATTGCAGCAGTTCGGTGGCACGCCAGCATGCTGCACATGTGCACACATGTGCATGGGCACTCTCGCACTCTAGCACTTCTAGACTTCCAGACTTCGGCAAACACATGGACTTGCTGCGAGCGTGGGACAATCGAAACCACAGCCGAACTAGCGAAGGCGGTTGTCGAAATTTTGAAGCAATTGAATGAAGGTGTTTGCTTTGATGACGAGAGCAAATCCACATGAGAAACGTCCAACACGATCAAAATTGTCACAGCAAGCACAAGCGCACGGGCTTGCTAGCTTGCACAATGCACACATGCAACATTGCTAGATTGAGCTAGCTAGCTAGTATTCCTAGAGTTTAGCAGTGCGCACTTCCAGATTCGCAATGGGGGCCGATCCTACATGATTCTGGCCTGCGAACGGACACAGAACCGCCACGCGATGCATTTGTGCGCGCAAATCTATGAATCCCATGATTGGGACTGACATGTTGAACGATCATGTGAATCAATCGTTTGTTTGCATGCACATCATGGACTACAATCCACAGCACAGATGCAAATGTTCAGGTCTAGAGGTGGCGGCTACCCATGCATAGATCCATGCTAGCATGTACCAAGCAAGTACGTACGCAAGCAATGACCATGTATATGTGCCGCGTTGTTGAGAGGAAAGAAATTGCATCAGATCCCCACATAGTTGTGGGGTTCTTCAGATGCCTGTCTACTAGTCTAGATGTGTTGGTGGATGACTAACGAACACCTAATGCTTGCTACATCACCATAACGTGTCCTGATTAGTGACCTATATAACTCCCTACAATGATTTAACTTCGAATTGATCTAAAATTACGTGGCCATAATTCACAGCGGAATGTATTTTCCCACATGATCTCCCCTCACGATCTGCATGCCTTCGTTTTCAGTCATAATAATGCGGTCCTTATCTTGCACGCTCATCAGTTTTCCAATCGCACCTCTATGATCCCCACGGAGTATGATGGCCCTATCATCTTTTTGAGCAGGCGTTACCACAATGGCATCCCTCGCAACCTCTTTATCATCTTTGCCATCTTCTCCAACACTTCGCACAGTAACCTTGCCACCATCTCTGCTATTGTCTCGTACGACAACCCATTGTTGGTTGTTAAGATTCACAGCAGTACCCTGCAGTAGAACTAGGAGAACCTTCCTGTCTTCATCTCTTGTTAGAGCCTCAGTATGCTCATCACCATCATCATTCTCATCATCACCCTGCTGATTTCCTACTCCATATGGAGTACTTACGCCATGAGGTGTGCTCGGAGTAGCAGGTGTTGTCGGTACAGCTCTAGGAGTATTCACCGATACACTAGCTCCAGGTCCCCCAGGTCCTCCAGAGTCATCTGCTTCCATCCCACCTCCAGGATATGGACTATGGGGGTTGGTGTAAGCTGTTTGCGGTGTGTGTGGAGTAGCAGCTGATGTCATGGGATTAGAAGTCAAAGGAGTATGAGGCGTTTCTATGCCACCACCCACAGGGGTGTGGGCAGCAGACCACATTTCACCTCCTCCTGTTGCTGAGCCGCCATGCCCACTGCCGCCACCACCAGTACCTCCCAATACTCCTCCTCCCTCCTCTTCATCGTCGTGAAAAGGAGTGCCAGCGTTCGGATTGAAGGGGGTAGCAGGAACAAAGGATCCGCCTGGAGTAGCCCCTCCCCCACCATCGTATGCTGGAGTCATGCTGCCGGCGTATGCAGGAGTGCGACCTCCTTCGTCTAAACCAGAAGGAGTTTGAGAACCGATCATCGGCGTTTGTCCGCCTCGCATGTCGTCGTAACCACCTCCAAAACCTCCTCCACCTCTTGCTCCGAAAGCATCTGCATCGCTGCCTGCCTGAGTCACATCTTGACGTTGGACAAATTGGTGCTTACCGCAACTGTTTTCGGAATGGCCTCGAGCTGAATGAGGTACGACCTCTCTTGAACATCTCTGACAGTACCAGTATGGTTTTTAAACTTGCCTCTCAGATACGGACTCAGGCTCGGTGCATATTGTGGTCGTCGTTTCTCTTCTCCGCCGACCTCTCATAACATCGTCCTGTTTATCCTTCGTGGTTGCTGCATCATCACCCCCCCTCCACCACCAAAGGCCCCACCATCACCGAAAGCACCGCCACCACCTCCTCCTCCAGCTGCACCGGTTACTCCTCCATAGCCTGAAAGCACTGTTTGCTTCGCAGGTACCACGAAAATACCTGAGTTCTTGTTGATTTGACGGTTGTAGAGGTAAATGTAAGACTTCTGCACATGCTTGATCTCCCCTTTTAATCCCTTGTGCTCTCCACTTATCACGCTCACGACATCCCCTTGAGTTATTTGGTTCTGGCGATTATCGTAAGCTGTGGCATAAATGTTTCTCCGCTTCCTTCCAACGTCTTGCAATCTTGCAGTCTGGATGTTACCATTGACGTCAAGTACCCTGAAGCTTGTGTTCTCTACTTTCACAATCACGACGTAGTTTCCTTGTCCGAGCATGACGAGATCATAGAGTCTGTAGTTTCCAAGAGTTTCTTTACCAGCAGAGATCCTGTTGCACATCGTAACGTCTGAAGAGAAAACCTTGGTGGTATTTCGGCTAGTATCATGAATTATGGTGACAGTTTTCTCCTCCTCGTTCACGTCGACTACATGCCCAGTTTCGTCTTTGCGAACACCAGCTGTGATCATAACATGGTCTCCATTTCGAAAGAATTTGATGAGCTCATTTGCAGTAAAGTCGAGAGTTTCCGTGAGCCCAAGGTCCGCTCTCTCAGGAAGTACGAATATTGTATCACCAGTTACTGTAGTAACACGCCCCGTGAGATTAGATAATTCGCCTTCAACTACCTTCACCCTATCACCTTTGCGAAATTCAACTTTTTTCGAGTTGAATGCAAAGCCAGAAACTTGATTTGCTCCAGCAGTTCCGTCGTTTTCAAATTCATCCCTGGACGTTTTAGACGTAAACCGTTGCACCTCCTCAAGAGTTGGGTTAATAGCTTCCCACCTGCAGTGCTGTCGTGCGAACATTTTTAATCATAAATCCGTCGTCGTCAAATTTTTTGCCCCTCCATACCCAATGCGAACTACTACTTGGAGCAATGTTATCAGGATCTATTTCTTGAATCTCAGTACGATTGAACAGTTGTGGCATTGGCCTGACACCAGCGCGACGACGCCTCTGACCCGAACCAATGGCTGTGTAATCGATCCGTGGTATCAACTTAACAACCACATAACCTTGTTCATCCGGAACTTCGACCTGTGCCAGATCGCCCTTGTAGATTCCTTGTTTAAGCCGAACCCACTGTAGGCGACGTAAATGTTTAACTTTCTCTGTGATGGAGATGGAAGGAACCATATTTTCGATCGGCACCAGGGCTGTCTTCCATGCATAAACCATGTTTCCCGCAAATTTTTCAAATGCGTGGACAACATGGTCAGCTTTCCATGCCTCAACATGAATGAATCCCTTGGTAGCTGGAGTTGTGAATGCACTCAATATACGAAGTCGTTTGTGTGAGCTCATTCGTTGCCTCACTTGGAAAGTTTTGAGAAGCTTGATTAAAATTTCTCTCTCCTTACCAATTTTCACGGGAACCATAAAAAGCTTTGGATCGTTGACGGCGGGCAAGCGTTTATCTTCCGCAGCTCTAGACTCTTTCATACGGATTTTAGCATGCTTTTCTTGAAGACGCTTAACATTTTCCTCGTCCTCTTTATATCTTTTTTCGTCAAATTGGGGTCCAATGTCATCCACTACTTCGCCGTCATCATCTGCGACGAACCCATCCCCATAATCATAATCATCGCGGTCGTCTTGATCATCTTCATCCTCACGATGTTCCCCCTCACTCCCTGACACCTCAGCCTCATCATCCACAAAATCTTGGATTCGGGGTCGTTTACTGGGACGTGGGTTGCTCGTATTTTCACGCCTGTGACCATCATCATCGTCGTCATCTTGATCATCCTCATCCATGTTCTGTCCTTCATGGTCCTCCTCTTCCTCGCCATACTCATCATCTTCGCGATCAGAATTGTCCGACATGATCCTTGACTGGTGAATAATACTACTTACTATTTATGCAGCAGGAATAAAATATTAATTAAATGGCAGATCTACAGAGTCTAAGACAGAGAGAAAGTAAGCTAAGACCGTAGTGGTACTAATAATAATTCAGAAGGGCGGCGCGCGCACGAACCAGGTTGCGGTGGGGCGTCTCCCTTCCTCTCACAATCGACAATAACGCACACTTTTTCCTATTTCTTTCCAAAAACCATGCCATTTACTAACTGCGTCAACAATTCATGCTCTGTCATCCGCTACTACCGGGTGATTGATTGATGGCACTGACGGTTTTCATGTTCTTCGAGATCTCGGGGAGAGAGAGAGAGAGAGAGAGAGAGAGAGAGAGAGAGCCATGACCATCTCTCGAGATCTCATAGAGACAGTATCACCATCTGATTCGATGTCTCATCACAGAGATGATCATCGGCTCGTCACGATAGAGAGAGGAACGTTGTTCAAGAATTGACGATGCAGATCCTCCCTATCCTACTCCTCCTTCTTGCGAGGGGAGGGAATACTTTCTACGTTGGCTCACAAGAAGGGTAGGATTTTGTTCATCTTTGACCATGCAAGCCTGTACATCAACACCACCTTTTCTCATCATCATCATCTTCTTCTTCTTCATTTTCCTTTTTGTGTATCCTGCAGCCCACTTCTTGTTGAAATGTGGCGAAGCTTCGATCTTCCAAAACTATGCCACCACTCCCAGGACGAAAGAGCAGGAGAAAATATTGCCGGATTTGGAGATCGGGAAAGTTGCGTGTGGCCTGGTCTTTGTTTTTTATAAAAATCATAGATCCCTCGCAGCAGCAGCTCGATGCAAGCGAAATATGATACAAATATTATGCCAATTCAAATTGTCAGACCCTAGGACCGATTGCGACGATAAACACGAACAGTGCTCGCAGTGGGCGGTGAGTGCAGTAATTTTATCCTTCTGCTATGAAAACACATAATGCTGCTAAGGTATGATGATGACTCTGTATTATCGTAAGGTGGTATATGCTGCGCAGTGATGATGAAACAGATAGAATAATACAGCAATTATCAAAATCAAGCGAATGTGTGCGCATCCTTAGGGAGAGGGTGAATGTGAGGCAAATCCAAGATATATGCTAATCCACTGTGGAAAGGTAGGTTTTGATGTTCTACTGCCATCTGTTTGAATTGTTATTGATTTGATTTCCTAGGCCATACGTCGTCGTCGTGCCATACACATACATAACAGATGATGATGATGATGATGATGATGATGATGATGACAGTGATCTAATACAATTACGATCACGCAGTCGTGTAGGAGTTGCTTCCTTCGAAGTCGAAAGTTTAGATGCGAGCGTAACGAGGTGTTGATTCATAATCGTTAGTGATAGCGGTGGTGGAAGATGAACTCCAAATGTGGAAAAAGTAGAAAAAAGCACTTTGTCCACAGTATTATCACATATTATTATTGACGGTGTGTCGTGTGAAGGAAGGGTTATGTGCATAGAATACAAATAGGTAGGAGTGTTCATGTTAGAATGATCTATCACAACAGACGCTCCACCATGCAGCTATTCTAGAAGCAGGGGAAATAAATGCGATGTTTACGAGGGTAACTTGTAGAAGAAGAAGCCATTCGAAATGAAATGATTATGTTGGTTTTGGTAAATCATTTCAATCTCATATTCTACAAACCTGTGTTTGTTAGTTATTATATCATATTTTGTTGATTACATCAATACATACCAGCAATATACATTGTTGTTGTCATGACTTGACCATCTACTACCACCACTACCATTGCTTCTTCCCCCCCCCCCTCTCTCTTTTGTCTGTGTGTGTGTGTGTGTGTGTGTGTGTGTGTGTGTCTTTTTTATTCTTTTCCCTCCACCAGGCCACAGAAAGTATTGAATGGCAGCATCTACGTCCGAAAGTGATCAACAAGGACCCATGGCTCATTAGCTTTGAAAACTTCATGACTTCTGTAAGTAATAATAACCAACTAACGTGCATCATCATCATCATCATCATAAGATCTGTGCTGACTCATCGGTTGTATATATGTATGTATGTTTGTATTTATGTATGTGTGTTGTATATATGCATCATTAATGGCTTGTTACATTAGACGGAAGTGGATCTTTTCCTTTCGACGTTGCAAAGCAAGTAGTAGTGAACATACATACATCATCGTACGTAAGAAGCAGCAGCACCCAGAGCATATTGACGTGATATGAAGCAAAAATTGTATGTGTCTTAGTCAATAATGTACGATATAGCCGTCTTCGCCAACTACACACACACACACACACACACACACACACACATAACAGAAAATATTCTATTCCAGTATTTCTTTATCACAAGAACAATACCTGAGCATGCTGATGAGTTGGACATAAGTGAAGAATCATCATTTCTTCTTCTTCTTACTCTTCTTTTTTATCTTCTTCGTCTTCTTCTTCTTCTCCTAAACAACACAAAAGTTGGGAGCGAAGCGTTGATACCGGGAAATTGGATGAGACAGGAAATTTTGAAGGTAAAGTGATGTTTGAATTGGTGTATTAATATGCGATGATGAAGATGAAATCGATCGGAAAACATCTGGACACCTCCTACCTAATAGTACTGCTACTGTTGCTACTACACCATCGCTATATGTTATTGAATAATGACGAAGACGACGACGACGACGACGATGATAATTCATTGATCTATCATCATCACCCACACTACTCATTAATACAGGTACTACTAAAAGAAGTGGTAGTAGTGCTCATAATGAAGAATGATGATGTCTCATGACTACTACTACTACTACTACTACTACTGCTACACTACTACTTTCCCAAAGCAATAAAGAGCAATGCTCGCACAAGCTCTTCAATGTGGTGCACCGACAAATGTATGTTGCTTCGTATTATGTTAAATAACAATAACAACAACAACAACAACAATGTATTCGAAGAGAGAGAGAGGGAGGGAGAGAGAGAAATGATCTGATTTCAAATATATTTACAATGTTCTTGCATCATCATCATCTTCCTGCATGGACCTTATGCCCGAAGATAGATACTACACTACTAGCACTAACAGAATCATTCATATAGTCATCATCATCCTCTTCATCATTAATATCTTTTTCTTCTTCTTCTTCTTCTCCTATTACTACTACTACTACTACTACTAATACTAATACTACTTCACAAATGATCCAGGTTGGCAGAGAGAAGTAACGAAGTTAGTTGCAGAGCGTATCTCTGCTATTACTGGTATTCCCGTTGAGAATGGAGAGTATCCACAAATCCTTAGGTAGTAACAATCATGATCAATTACTACTCAAATAATAGCGCACTTTCTGTCATTATCTGTCCATGGTAAGAAGAAGAAGAAGAAGAAGAAGAAGAAGAGGAAGAGGAGAAAGAACAAGTCGAAGAACACGATGATGATGACGATGACGACGACGACCACGAAACTAGAGCATAGATAGACTATGACAACAACATAAATATTAGTAGTAGGAGGGGGTCAAAAGGGAGGAGGAGTTCGGAGGAGGAGGAGGAGGAGGAGGAGGAGGAGGAGGAGGAGAGGGAAAGAGAAGGGGGAGGTGAAGGTGGATTGAGAGAAAATTCGAAACATACAAGACGCATTACTCGACGTCATGATTCACTCGGCGTCTGAAATATTTTAAAGATAAAAAGTGATGATGATGTATATACCCTGGTGATGTATTGAACCCTCCTCCTCCTCCTCCTCCTCCTCCTCCTCCTTCTCCTCCTCCTCTAATGACGATGCAGGTAACATGTAATAATATTGGCATTATTACTAATGACGATGCAGGCAACATATAATAATATTGGCATTATGATGATGATGATGATGATGATGATGATGATGATGCTCGAACAACTCCTGACTTAGATACGTCGAAAGACAAGAATACGTCACCCATCACGACTACATTCCGGGTACGTACTACCATTAGTTGTTACTAGTTATTGTCCATATCTAATGTTGTCTCTCTGTTTGTATGTGTGTATGTGTGTATGTATGTATGTATGTACGTATGTCTGCATACGTGTATACATACATACATGCTGCTAAGATTAATTCATATTTGTGCTATCATGAGAGTTGACTGTCACATATTTGTTCTTTCTTCTCTTGATGTATTTGTTGGTCTTTATTCTAAAGAGCACTTAAAGCTTCCTATAGGCCCACGTCTATACACATTTTTCGTGTATCTGTCTGATGTCGAACAGGGTTATAGCTGAGCTTGAGTAGTAGTAGTAGTAGCACTAGGTAGTAGTAGTAGTATTAGTGGTGTGAATGCATCAGCTACTTCCACTGCTGCTACTACTACTACTACTACTACTACTACCATTTAAAATTCGTGTTCTCGGTCTTCTCTCCCCCATTCCCTCCCCTCTCTCTTATCATCTTTCTCTCTCTCTTTTGTTCAGTGAATAATATATATTGTCATTAAATGCTCGATCGACCGATTTTACCTGTGACGTACGTAGTACCAAATTCACTTGCATTGTAGTAACCTACCTTTTAATGATCGCCCCTTCACATGCTAATACAGTTCCCTATCAAATATATATATATATATATATATATATATATATATATACCCGTGTGTTTTCTTATCGGTCGTTGGTGATAGGAGGCGAAACCTATTTTCCACACATCACCAAAAATGGAGTTAAGGTGATACGGCTTCACATGCCATTATCTTTAATCATAATAGCTACATTGGAGGTAAGGGAGAACAGAATAAGTCATGAGTGGTATATCAATGATAGCAGCAGCTGCTTTTGGAACATGGCCTCATCCTTATCATCATACATTTATTCTAATCATCTCGATTTAATCGATATCATTCTGCTGGCGCCGATCGGTTCCCCATCATTTCTGCGTCGATGTTGACATCATCAATTTCGGGTGTAGGTGAAACCCAAAAAAGGTAAAGCGGTGCTATGGCCTTCAGGTAGTAGTATGCATATGATTGATATTTAGTTTTATTATTTTTCTTTTTAAATAATTCGTCCACCTGTTGTTTGTCTCTATTCTAGTATTGGACTCAAATGCATTCCAGATAGATCGGAGGACTAGACACGCAGCTCTCCCAGTGATAAAGGTGATGGAATAACTGATGATTATGAAATAAAAACATTTTAAGCAAAAGAAATTGAAGAGGAAAGAAGACTTGATTTCACTACATCGCCAAGCAAAGCATCCTTTAGCAAAAAAAATGTAAATTCATGTGAGTTTGTGCACAACACATACACACATGTATAAATATGTACACATACATGTATGTTTATATTTATGTATGTGTGTGTGTGTGTGTGTGTGTGTGTGCGTTTAAGGCATATTTGTCAACTTTGTCCGGAATGATGTTGAATCTATGTTGGACCTGAAAATTGGATGTTGACATCATTCTTGCATTGGCAGGGAGAAAAGATTGCAATGAACATTTGGCTTCATATGTACAACTTCCATCATTATTTTGAGATCTCGTGTACTGGATGAAGACAAATCCCAACCAGGACGACAATGGTGTGATTGTTTCCAGCAAAGCGTTGGTGTAAAGTGTTGACTGTACGTGTGCACAAAGTGTGACACTGAGAACATTCAATGACGCGGACAAACTTCCTGTGTCGATCCATGATTCATTCAACTTTTTGGGAAGTCCAAAATTGTGCATTTTCACTCCTCCTACCTCTGTCTAGTTGCAATCGCATGACGACTGCCAACAGCTAGGGCAGTGGCATTGTTGACTGACTGGAATGCTCTGTGACCAATCGCGCACGTGGCATGCATGCTAGCATGCGCATCAAAGCGCGTTCAAGAGACTGCAACAGACAGCAGCATGCAACAGTGAGCATGACATGTCAGGATTTCGATTCGCACGCACCGCATGTGCGTGCTAGCTAGCTGGAGCAGCGTGTACACCAAATGCTTGTGGACCTCTGAGAACTGGCTAGCTGGACACGAAGTGCCCACTGCTAGCACTGGCCTGGACTTCAACGCTTTCATTGCAAGGCCAACACCTCCCGACGAGTTTTGATGGACAGCGATGTTTGATGTTTGACGAAACACCAAGCAGCCACGCTGGCGGGCGTGTTGGATGCGACACCAGCACACACCGTGTCGACCACTCACGCACCGCACGCACCATGGCACACCTGGACATGGCTGTGCTTCAACCCCAAATGATTGACGCTCAATGGGGACTCATCAGGTCTGACTAGCTGTGTAGCTAGCTGAGCTGGGCAACGATCCAGCTGAAACGTGCCCAAGGTGACTCCTTGCATGGGCCAGTGGGGCCTGACAACAGACCTGTGTGCCACATGCTGGCATGCGAGCCAGCTGGCCAGTGAGAGGTCTAGAGGTGTCCTCTCTCAGGACACAAATTTGGAACAGAGGTGTCGAGGTGCCTCCTGAGTGTCCGACAATGCCAACCCAGCTAGCCAGCGAGCCCGACGTGCAAGCTGGCAAGCCTTTCATCCCCAAATCGAGGCGAATGAACGAACAAAGGTGGGATTGAACCAAATCACATCGGAACAAACAAAAATGGGAGACATGTCCACGTCCTTTTTTTTGAAAAATGAAAGAAACCTGGTGATGGACCATGCACATTTCCAAAACGTTGCAAGACATTTTTGACCTGTTCTTCAAACGAAACATTGATGCAATTGCTTTGATGACAATTTGACGTTCAACACGATGCACAGAAGACACTGAATGAGAGAATTTGGCACATGATGAATGATTGAACGAAGAATTTCAATGCCTGAATCGAAAGGAACATCAGAGATGCTCAATCATTCATGTCCTGCAGAGACGGTCACTTCATCTCCGAGGAAAAGTCCCGACAATGGGTGACACCATGAGAGAAACTTCACGCACCGGATGCACAAACCTTCGGATCTGAAAAAAAGGGATGTCTCATGATGTGAATGCATGGCGTTGTGAACTTAGGCTTTTCTGAAAAAAGAAAAAATTGAGATAATTGATGTTTGTTTCGTGGTCAGAAAAGTGTGATTCTTAATCCTAAAGTACATTACAACAACGCTATGATAATGTTTTAATGAGAATTTAAGATACCCAATCAGATTCCAATGTAATCTGGAACAAAAATCTAAACCTGAGCTAAATCCTGTTGTCCGGAGATTATTCTGATGACAAAGAGAGATGATTCCGTTTAAAGCAAAAGGGAGGCATTTTCGAACATGAACAAATTATTGTAAAAAACCTGCAGCAGGTTTTGGATTGAAACATTGATGGACATACATAAAAATAGATGTAATACTTATCATGCGACAATATGATGAAGTTGTTTTAATACAAAATTAGCAATAGTTTCCATTTTGTGGTTTAGACACTGAGTCTCACTGGATTGCTGGAGCACACGTGCCAGGTTCTCCTTCCCATAGTCCACAACTACAAGGAGGGCTGCTGTGAGGAAGGACCATAAGGTGGGTGAATTATGGTAACATCTATTGTAAAAATTGAAGACATCATTATTGGTACGCACATTCGAAGGGAACATAAGAGACTACTCTTTTACCATCCGTTGAACTTGTATATAAATCGATTTTTCATTCGAGGTAGTAGGAGGGTAGTCCCACACACAAAAGTACTAATGTTTTGTTTGTCATATCAAAGCTACACTGCTAACGGAACATCGTACATAATGCCACTTCGACGAACGGCGGCTACTACTACAGCTGTTTCACCTCTACCATCGCCAATCTCTTCCCACAAGGCGGCTTCACCCCCCCCTCGTGTCCTTCTAGTCGACAACTACGATAGTTTCACATATAATATTTATCAAATGATTGCAAAGTTATGCGGTGGACGTCCACCTCTGGTAGTGACTAATGATATGCCGTGGAAAGACAAAGTCGAGCCACTGGTGCGCACAGCAGATGCAATCGTTCTCGGCCCTGGTCCTGGCCATCCAGAGGTCTTTTTCTCTTTCATTTATCCACCTTAAGATTCACACCAACAACGGCAGTAAACTTTAATTATGAACCATGGTTAATATAATACACACATACAATACACACATGCAACACACAAATACACACACACACACACACACACACACACACACAACAACAACAACAACACCTTGAAGGTACCAGCAGACTTCGGTATCTGTGCACGCATTTTGGACGAGTCGCGAGCAGAAAGCAAGGAAGCGGCAATACTGGGCATATGTTTGGGACATCAGGGAATGGCAAGTGTGCTTGGGGGAAAGGTCGTATTTGGTGGTGATGATGAAGGTCTTGATTCCTATTATTTCTGCTGGCAGTGGTGGTAGTGGTAGTAGCTATATATTAGTAGTAGTAGTAGCTCAATAAATATCAGCAGCAGCAGCAACAACCATGGAATATTCAGTATTTCGTTGGTACATAATCATTTGTTTTGAACGGGGGGGGATTTGATCTTTCTACTTTTGGTCACACACTTACACATGATGATGTGTTGTTTTAGGTGGTTCCTGCAGCCTCGCCGATGCATGGTCGTCTCTCTACGATTAAACATAACGAGAAAGGACTATTCAAAGTACTCAGCCTCAACATAAAAGAGAGATAATATATGACATCATTCATTTTTTTTGCCACTTGATGTTATTGCCACACGTTAAGATAGTAATCCATACTTTTTCATGTACGGAATCCCATCCTATCTTGTGCACTTTATGACCCACCCACCCACCAAAGGCGTTCGTCATTATTATCATCGCTATAAGCAGCAGCAGCAGGAGCAGCCAGCATGACTTATTTATTATCACTTGATCAGGATGTTCCACAGAAATTCAAGGCCATTCGTTACAACTCCTTGGTAGTGTGCAGTGATTCATTACCAGAATTACTTCAAGTAACTGCTTGGGCAACTATTTCCTCGTCCTCCTCTCCCTCCTCCTCCTCCTCCTCCTCCTACTGCTCCGAAGAGATTATGGGATTAAGACATAAAAAGAGGCCCATTTATGGAGTACAATTCCATCCGGAAAGTGTCTGCACAGAATACGGTTTGTTTACATCACTTCTAAAAAAAGAAGAAGAATATGATTCTGGAATACTAATAGATGCTGTTTTGAATTTACTGATCGGGATGATTGACTATGGGGGGGGGCATCATACATCATATTAGGCAAAGAAATCATGGCGAATTTCCTGTCCTTAGCATTTAAAGCGCGTGGATTTCCGTGTTTAAGCAGTGAAAGTAACAGCAGCAAAGCCATCATCATTACCCCATCGTCATCATCATCATCACCATCACGATCACCATCACCATCACCATCCTCGAAGTATCTAGTACCCTCCTCCTCCTTAGCAGCCTCAACCGAGAGAAAAGAAGGTCCCTCTTCTTCTTCTTCTTCTTCTTCTTCTTCTTCTTTTCCGCCACATGTGACAACAACAACTACTACCTCGAAGACAACGACGAAGACGACAAAGACGACAGCGATAACTACCTCGAAGACAGCGACGAAGACGACAAAGATGACAGCGATGACGGGCCACTGCCACAACGGCGGTTGTAGTAATAATAGGTGGAGAAGGAGGGGGGGGGGAGGAGGAGGAAGAAAGACGAGTAGGGATTTGTCATCATTGCCTTCGTCTTCCTCCTCCTCCTCCTCGACGTGGGTTCTAAAGGTGGAGATTTTGGACTCTTTTGCGCCTTCGAAATCCGTCTTTGACAGGTGATATTCAGAATATAAAAATTAGAAGAAGAAGATGCGAAAGGGGAGGGAGGAGGAGGAGGAGGAGGAGGATATAGATTGCCTAAAGAGGAAAAGGAAGCGTAACAAATCGATGATATACGTTATAAACATCATGTTACTCGATTCTACAACATAGGCGATGATGATGATGATAATAATTATCATGATAATGAAAATGTTTTGTGCACGTAAGAAGATAGACAACAACAGACAGCGTGTTGTGTTATTATTACTAGGTTATTTGCTGACAAGGCGGTATCATTTTGGCTGGACTCATCCAAACTACCCGCACCCAAGCTAAATAGGAGGAGTAGAGGAGGAGGAGGAGGAGGAGGAGGAGGAGGATGGAAAGAAGAAGTCGAAGACGAAGAGGAAGAAGAAGGACCACGGAGAGGGGCACGTTTCTCATATATGGGAGCTGGAGGCGGAAGGGGCTCATTGTTAATCATGTTCAATTGCCAGCGACGTGAGATATTGGTAGCAGCAGCAGAGTACTAATTGATATGCAGTCATAATGATGATGATGATGAAAATATATGTTAGTGTTGGTTGTTGTGATGATCATTCATTCATTCATTCATTC
>ADNK01001020.1:0-15000 GCA_000320545.1 Bigelowiella natans CCMP2755 | reverse complement strand
GAGAGAGAGAGAGATCAAAATGGTATGATATTTTTAATCGGGTGATGACTGACAAAATGCAAATTGCTGTATGGCCTCAATGGATGATCAGGTCAAAATTCCAAATATATCGTCGTCGTCATCGTCATCATCATTATTCTCTGGCTCGAAGGCAACAACAGGAGGAAGTAGTGACTCTGAAAGCAGCAGTAGCAGCAGCTTACTACTACCACCTTCACCTGATGTCGATGTACATGATTACAATAATACCCCCATCATCAACAATAATAATAGTAGTAATACCAATAAAGAAGAGGTCACATCAATTGTGAAAGACCCCTTAGATTTCTACCAGATGTTACGAATTGAAAATCCAGCTCCGTACTCGGCGTATTTCTCTTTTCGTGGGGGCTGTTTGTTTGGAGAGAAAGGATTCTGCATATTGTCATCTTCTCCAGAGAGGTAGAATGTTTATACTGTATTGTAGTAGGCATACTAATATGATGGATGATAGATACATAATAATACCCAAAAAATACTACATCATCATTCGTTGTACTTTTCTGACATAAGATTATCACAACATTTTTCAATAATTAGTATCTTAATTGTGTTTTTGTAATAGAAGTAGTAGTAGTAGTAGTAGTAGTAGTAATAATAGTAGCTGCCCATTAATTCTCTCTCTCTTCCTCTTTCTCTTTCTTAGATTCATTCGTATAAGCCGTGAGCGTGTTATAGAGTCTAAACCTATCAAGGGTACACGTCCTCGTGGTACAACAGCTGAGGAGGACATCGTGATAAAAAATGACCTCAAATCATCCGAGAAGGATTTCGCTGAAAATCTTATGATCGTTGATCTTACCCGCAATGATCTTGGCCGTGTCTGTATTCCTGGAACGGTGAAAGTAATTCATAATAGTATATTTTTGATAAAAAGAAGCTGTTTTGAGAGAACAAATTTATTCTTTCTTGACTAGTGGCTGGTTGGTTGGTTGGTTGGATTGCCAACGATCAAGCTATTTGATTCACGGCGAGTAGACTGCTCTCTGACAACGACATCAAATGATGGGAATCATCCATCCATTTATTCATTCATTCATTCATTATGATGGAACCCCCAAGGCTTCTTCTTTTATGATAGATTTGAGCCTACTACCTTACTCTCTCTAAAAGAAAGTTCTTCTATCCTCTACTTATCTCCTATACTTGCAGGTTCCAAAACTTATGCACATAGAATCGTACGCAACCGTCCATCAGTTAGTGTCAACTGTTACAGGATGCCTTCGAACCAACATCACATCATCAGATGCTGTGAGAGCAGCGTTTCCCCCAGGATCTATGACTGGTGCTCCAAAACGCCGATCATGCGACCTGCTCGCCACTCTTGAAGGGGGGCGGCGCGGAATATACTCAGGGTGTATTGGATTTTTTGGTCTAGGGGGCGGTGTTGATCTGAACGTCGTGATTAGAACTGTTGTTTGGACGCCAGCCATGATGACGATAGGCACTGGAGGTACTACTACTAATAGTAGTAGTAGAAGTTGTGTTCATCGTTTCAACAGCTAGGTGCCGTGTTTAGCTGCGGCTGGCTGCTGTTTTTTTATGCAGATACTGAAATCAGTCGGCAGTGTAGTAGTGAGTGTGTGAGTGAGTGAGTGGGTTTGTGAATGAAACTACTATCGCAATATTGCGAATCTTGTTTAAGTGCTAGCAGTAATAAGAAACGACAGGTATCTTTTTCCTGATGCTATTATTACTACAACAACAACAACTACTACTACTACTACTACCACAATGCATTGACGATTAAACCATACTATTTTGCTGGACATTAGGAGCGATAATCCACATGTCTGAAGCAGAAGAGGAATATGAAGAGATGCTGTTGAAGACACGCGTAATTTTAAACGCTCTTCAAAAGTATCAATCAAAGACGGTGAGCCACGCTGTATAGCAAGAAAGCGAAGTTATTCCACATATTTTAATATACATGTATATATATATATATATATATATATATATATATTATTTACATGTGTGTTATTCTTGTAAAAAGTTGCTACCGACAAATGAGTATGGAAAAATAAGTGCAGAGATACGCGTCACGGATGCGATAGGTCTTGCCATAGGAATTACATTGTGCACAGGAAAGGCTAACATGCATGCCTTTTGTTTCTCGATTGTCATTGCAAAGCGAGTTCACAGCATGAAACCTTTGGACGAAAGCATGCATGTGTGTGAGCAAGAACATGCAAATGTGTTTGCATGTGCAAACAGCGTTGATAGCTAGTGCGCGGGGCCACATGAGATCGAAGGAGGGCGCCCCCCAATTCACAAACTGCCCTTGCTAGAAAGCATGCAGTCTAGCAGTGTGAGACGGATGAAATGAAGTGTGTTCAATGGTCATTTCAATTGGCCAATGCGCAGCTGCACATAGCAGCGGCCACAGCGCTCAAGTTGTGTCTGTTTGTCTCTGCTTTGTTGTGGACGTACAGATCACTGGTTTATCCAATTGTGCATGATCGTGCGCCACGCTCATCGCCAAGTGGTCTGGTGGTGCCATGAAATGGCAGCACTAGAGCACAAAAATTGCAATGCCAAATCCAAAATGGTGGTCGTCACATCGATCCAGACATGCATGTGAACAGTGACGCACGTGGTGACAAAAATTGCATTCGTCAGGCGGAACATGAGGCCAATCTAGCAATGGCAAGCAAGGCGTCGCACCGTGCGCACATTGACTGCGGCCCTCACTCCCACACTCCATCCTGCTAGCCTGGTCCAATTTTTTTGACGATTCATCACCTCTCCTTTCAAGGTGCGACTTGATGACTGCATCGAGAGCAAATTTTTGCAACCATCAGCTTTTTGGGTGTCACTTTTCCCCGTGATGCACAGAGCTGACATCGTGGGCACGGCAGGAACAGCTTCTGGTGTTGTTTTATTGTTCAAAAAACTAGAAGGAACATCCCAAGTGTTCAAAATTTTTTTGCGATTCACTCCCCTTGCACTACGAGCATGATCAGAAGCATCGAGCATTGTGTCAACAAATGCCATCAGCAAAAGTGCTACGAGAGGGAGTGTGATTCTGCGGTTTGTTCCTACCAACACAACCAATGAAATGATTGGTCCTAGCCACCTAGCTAAGTCTGTCTTCTGTCTGCATTTCACTCTGCTAACGAAAAGCACACACACAACCCTGCCAAGTGATCAAACAACCACAAAAGGAATGTCTGAACACTCAGACCTCTTCACCCGTTCAATTTGAATTGCAACATCTACTTGGGATCAATGGAGTCTCCATCATCATGGTGTCACTTGATAGACCTTTTATTATCGTTTAACTTTCTAGCATGAGTATCACATATCTTCTTTTAATAGTCACCGTAGGTCTATCATCTCATGTGTCTATCTATCCTCTTATCTATCATCTCATGTGTCTATTTGTCCTTTCATCTATCTACGTCTAACTGTGTTCTATGTCTCTATCTGTACTAATAATAGAAATAACCATCTGCCTACAGTAGATTGTCTAACTAGATTAATCCACATAACACTCCAATAACAAATATCCCTACATGCATGCTGCATGTACCTCCCATGTATGCTACATTTGCATGTTTTCAACACATTACATACGACGTTGCATTTATCTAAAGAGTTTTCGTCCAAAGAATCTTTGAAAGTGTTACAGTTCTTCTCTTTCGCTGCGCTGCTTTTAATTTTTTGATGAAAATTAGACTCTATATTCGCAGGGTGAAGGTAGTCATCATGCATAACCCCGGGCGAGCGTTGGCGTCGAGGATGCCACCCTGATGTTTCAATGAAGGGCATAATGAGATCCTCACTTTGTTTTCAAACAACGAAATTGTTTCCCGTCTATGTTTCTATTTGTCCAGCTATAATAATACCTCTAGCGGTGCACATAATAAGACTCTCCTCCTTTCTCTGCGTCGTATACATGTACAACACATGAAGACCAATTTCACATGCTATGTCCTGATGTTCACCTTCCTTATCTTCTTCCAGACATCTTTTTGATCCAGAAGTGTGGATACAGCAGGTTATAATTGGAGATTATGTCTCCCCCCTGCCTCCAAGAATAGTGAGGTTGACCAACCGGCAGTAGATTCAGCAGGTGTGGTGTTCGTTCAAAAATTTAAGAGTACCAATATAAAAAATCATAAATACCAACAATACGATTATTTCGTTACGACATTCGGACTTTGATGTCGCTACTGATAAATATGGTGCAGATGGCTCTGTTGTCGTCGTATATTTCGTAATGGTACCGCTGCTGCTTGGTACTTTAAAAATGTTTTTTTATTGTATGTAATTCATTGAATGATTGATAAATATATGATGTCGCAGGGAACAAATAGCATGCTTTTGTCACCATGTCACGAGATATCATACTCATCATCTTCTCCAACCTGTAATCCAATCATGCCATAACCCCGAGAGAGGGGGGAGGGAAAGTGCACGGTCCGATTGACCTCTCCGCTTCAAATAAAGTAAATAGTCATAGAAAAATTAAAAGTACATTTGGATGGTGGTCATCGTGCATGCATCAGTAATTCTTAGATAGATGTAATCAATCTACTTGCATAGAAGTAATCGAGAATCACTGTACGTAGCGTTCGAACAAAAGAAAAAGAAACTGTAGTATTGACCTGCCGAAGAAGCTTGCCGCACGAGATCAAGTTTTCACGTTACTGGCTAGGTATATCATCAGAACCAATTTGAAATGATGTTGATGCTGAACTTTCGAACAACTTGCGTTTCAACTTGGAGAAAAAGGTACTACCTCAATAGATGATTCTATGCACTTCTCCCATTATGACAATGTGTTTGCACAAAGGAACATATTCTCTACATATCCAGCACCTTCTTCAGTGTATCAGAGTTGGAAACGGAACATTTTTACACTCGAAGCGCCTCCTTCTGTGACAGATAATTGCAATCGAATGTGTGCATCATAGACTTTGCATTAAAAATCAATAAATCCAAAATCAGCTTTAAAACCAATAAAATTAGTCATTTGCCAAGTTGCCTTCCATTGCTATTTTATTCAAGCTCTTTCTTGTCTCATATTTGGGTGCGTATTATTTGACATTTCAGGTATCAATTTTGTTCTCATTACGAGTACAGACGCATCAGTGAGGTTAGTGGAAGTGATCCAGATTTTACGCACATACACTGCTTGCGCACAATTAAGCAATTTGTCAAATTTCACACTTATTTTTCTGTTACTACTCCCAAGGATGAAGATCTAGTGAAAACGCGAAAATTGATTCTGAAGAAATGGTTAGAGTGTTGATGTATGTGAATACAGTCTGTCACATTTTCTGTTTCTGTAGAATAACAACAATAATAATGATAAGAAATCACTTACACCGCTCTATTTTCATCATTCATAATAGAAAGTATCTCTTTTTACGTGCACTCAATTATATTTTTGTTTGGATGATAAATTAAAAAGAAATTTTATTCTAAGCATGCTGTCGCAGCAGCCAGTTGCCATGAAAGTCGTGCCGCCTGTTAGCATCATTATTACTACTATCTCCTTCTACTTTTTACAGCACATTTTTGTCTATAAATTCATTTTTCCATGTGAGTAGGGAGAGCGAGTGTGGTGTCGTTGGACGCATCTACCTTGCAAGGTAGGACTTAATTAAGGCGACCATTAAATTTCTCGATTTGGTGAGTTGTAGTACGTACGTGTATCCACTGCTTCTTTCACACGTGGTATTTATTTCTGTTTTTAAGTACGGAATGGGATCGATCACACTGTGTATTTATCCTATCCATTCGTCTACTTTTGAGTTGAAATGAGACGATGACAACGATGACAGTGATGATGACGATAATGGTGATATCGCTAATAATATTGATCATGAAGGGAGGGCTGGAATGCCAGTTTTGCTGTACCAGTCGAGAAGACCAGCGAATTTGTGAATACGGCGGCTAATGCCCTTCCTTTCCCTTGGGTACTTACAGATAATATATATAGCATAAGACTAATACCCACACTGCGACTGCACTGCTATAGTTTTTTCACTGATTTTTCTTGAATGGATAGAAACTATTGCGAATATTGATATTGATCGTTGTTGGTCTACTCGATGCTAGCTTGCTACTGATGATGATAATCACTTACAAAATATGCCAAAATAGCGCGACAAATTTTTGAGGAAAGCAGAAACACTAGTTGAAGGTGAAAAAAACATAACCTATTATTATAAGAAGCAGAAGCGATTCTTGTGGTTTGTGTGTGTTCATCGCTACATAACACAAATCCAGCAGCAAGTATCCTCTATTCAAGAATAATGTTGCTTTGTTTTACTATTAGATGGCAAAGATAGCTGTAACAATGATGGTAAAAAGCAATAGGGATTATATATAAAATAGGCTTTGTTTTCTGTAAATGGTAGTAGCATATTGTTGTTGTTTGTACAACCGTGTATAAAAAGATCAACATCTCTAGTCGATCATCTCGCCTATAAATTACGGAAATGACGAGGATGTAAAATAAAGTATAGTTTCAAAATATTTCCTTCATATGTCAGACTGCAATCTATTTTTAAATCAATAAACCGATAAAATGAAGTCATCGTTGCACGTTTTATAAACAGCAAATTATGACCGGCAAGATAGTTTCTTCAACCGCTTACATGTGAGAATCAGACCAAAGGTACATTATAGTGATAGTTCATCGTAGAATTGACTCATCAAACCATTTCCAACATGACTTCTCCTATCTTGTTCCAATTTATGATGATGTACCTCATTCTTGTTCTTAAAAGTAATCATTTTCTCGGTCTCATCATCATCGTTAACATTCTCCTTCCTCGATGTCATCATTTTCATCGTTATGACCATAATCAATGCATCGAATTCACTACTACGACTACTACTACTACAACTACCTAATACATAGTTCTGGTTTATGATTAAATATTTCTTCTTTCCGGGCCCTGCTGGATCTTGAGCCAAATATTCATTCATCATTATCATCATCATCATCATCATCATCATCATCATCGTAGACTATTGTAATTTTATCAGGTGGTTCAGGATGGGCTTAGCCCAGAAGATGACAAGGTGTATAATTTCTAAATGAACTAGGCATGATAACATAATTTTGTACATAATTAAGTTCTCGTGAAGAACATAGTAAGTTCTCCTAAAGAACGTAATATTCATACTTAACACATGCTAGATAATTTGCTCAAGGTAATTTTTGTTTCAAAGAGAAAATGCATGATCGATAAATGATTTGGATAATAATGAGAGTGAGTGATGATTTAGTTGTTATTTATATCAAGAAATAGGGTGTGATATTTATTTGTCAATCCTTGGTCTACATCTGTGCATATATGAATAGTTTCTGGAAGACCATATAACGGGAGTCAAGCATCTTCCACCAGACGTACTATTATTGTAAAAGTAGATACTAGTAGCGATATCAAGCATCTTCCACCAGACGTACTATTATTGTAAAAGTAGATACTAGTAGCGATATCAAGCATCTTCCACCAGACGTACTATTATTGTAAAAGTAGATACTAGTACCGATATCATAAGGTTCGGGTAGAAATAAAGAGGGACGATTTCGAGCTGAATCGATAGCTACTACCCTATTTCGCTTCTATACTCCTGCTAGAGATTTGCCCCCTTCATCATAACTTTCTTACTCAGTGCTTGCACAATATCGGCTTTGTTTATTGCCTTTCGTAGAATTGATCATATGATAATTGTGATCTACAGCAACAACATACCGACTTACCGCAGCAGCAACATCATTATCGATTTCACATCATTTGTTTATTTATTATTCTGGCAATATAAAAATAAAGGTGTGGCACGAGACTCTGCACAGAATTACCAAAAAGATTGAAGTAGATATTTAGTATATTTAGATTCATATCCTTATTTCATTACTAAGATATTAATGATAACGATGATGATCATGATTTTGTGATGATGAGGACTACGACACATAACTAGACTAATTGCATAGATATATTGAATGTGATATGTGTGTTGTGAGGACGACCGATTTCTCCATACTCGTCGATTAGTACCAACATCGCTTTAAGATACAAATAAAATAAACGAAGAAGATTTGAAAAGATACACACGTACACAGATACACACACACACACACACACACACACACACACACGTAACAAATAAACTTTGCCACATAACACAATCTTTACAATATCCATGTTTGTGCAATAGCGATGCTTATGAACCTTAAATTTTGACAGGACGGAGTAATCATTGATTGTCGAAATTTGTATGAGACGGAAATTGGAAGATTTCGTGGTAAGTAGTCATCATTGATTGTCGAAATTTGTATGAGACGGAAATTGGAAGATTTCGTGGTAGTAAGTAGTAGTTCGAAAAACTCATCATCGACAAAACAAATACCACCGCAAAACTAAAGGAGGAGCATGTAAACAAATTCGAAACGTGTGTAGGTGCAATACCTCTTCCAATAAACTATCATCGTGAGGCGGTTAAAGCGCTTCCGGACACTCTCTCTCAAATCGTAAGTGCTCCTACACGCCTAATATAGTGAAGTTATCCATAAGTTTCATCTGAAAATTATTAGCGGACAAACACACAAACACGCGCAGACAGACATACAAACAAGTACGCACGGATATAAAAATTCATGGATATTCTCCATATCCCTTTTCAATTGGCTCAAAAAAATTCTTAGTTTCATCTCGTGCTTGGAAGATTAGTCTTATCCTTTTTTTAAATTTTCCCCTTGTCGTCACCATGAAACCCTACATGGCCATTATCTAGCTTACACACTAATTAATACTCAATAAAAAATCGATCAACCGATCTCTCTGTCTCGTTCAGTCTCCATCTTATCCAGTGTATATTTACTGCACTGGAGGAGTACGCTGCGAGAAATTGGCTAAAATTCTACACGTTGAAGTACGAAATACAAAAGTTACTTTGTTTCAAAACGAACCAGTATACCTATGAATATGCAATATGTCCGATATTAACGGGGTCTTATGAGTAAAAATATATGAGAGAATCAAAACTATTTTAGCATATATTACATAGCAAGCAAGTAAGTGCATATATGTATGAACATATATATATATATATATATATATATATATATATTTATACACACATATGTAAGGGTTAGTTAATATAATTATGAGTAGAATATATATATATATATATATATATATATATATATGTTATTATTACACTCAAAATATACCTTGCCATGAAATCAGGGATTTACAAACGTGAATCAACTGCAAGGCGGTCTTTATGGTTATCTTAAATATTCTAAAACTCTTCAACAAAGGAATCAACAACAAAGAGAAAGTTGTAACATAGAAAGTGCTACAGCAAACTCTAGTAACATTAATTATTATCTAAGATATTGTAATTTCTATGAATATATAAGATAGAGGAACGTAAAAGTGTGTAATCAATTTCACATTCATACATTTATATGTATATACATATATATATATATATATATATATTTATTTATTTATATGTGTGTGTGTGTGTGTGTGTGTGTGTGTTTACATCTTTCCCACCAATATAGCTGATACTCCAGAGACTGACCATGATGGCAACAATTTGTTTGAAGGAAAGGTTTATTTTTCTCTAATATAGATATTTCGTGGTCATCACTTCATTGTATCCAAATTTTGTTTTAAATTTCTTTCCTAGAAAATCATTTTAATTAATATGAGTATGATAATGTCCGATTTCAAAATAAGTCAAAATTGATAAATTAAGACTTTTCTAATTCTGTAATTTTGCAGATATTTTCCTTTGACAAACGAGTAATGCTTCAGAGTCATACAGACAGGTACGTATAATATATATATATATATATATATATATATATATATATATATATATCTGTGTTTGTCGTTAATTCACATGCAATATTCACATTCTTCCACGTGTAAAGTATAAAAATGCTTTTCAAATTGATGTGGTTTTCGAATATGACCTTCCTGGAATACATGTATATTATCCCATTAGCATACCATCTAACCTAATGTAAATGTGAAATGTGTAAGGTGCAGCAAATCTGATATCATATCCAAATGTCACCAGTGTAACAGGACACCGTCTGATTCTGTAACATAATTTCAACTAAATGTATATTAAATATTTCTATACTTGTTTTCATAAATATATGAATTCATCATACAAATTGATACATGTAAGTATTTTTTTTCTAAATGCCTTCTAGTTTTCGAATAGCCACCCCATATTTCAGGTAACCAACTGTCCAGTATGTGGCATTCTATTCATACAGGTTTATTGCTTTGATTCCTTTATCTCTTTTGCTTGCATGTGTTCATAATTCTTTGATAGAATAGTTATGACGTATTTAATTTTCAACCAAAACCTATACTCGTAACAACAATATTTTTAGTGCAATGGATGCAAGCGTATACATCGTGGCTGCTGCAGTAAGGAATGCATGGAGGAATTTGCGACCAATAACATTCCAAGTGAAGGCACCCTAAAGCATGACAATCACAGTGAGAGTAGTAATGATCGAGATGCAAGGTGTAAACAGGTAATATGACTTTCTCCAAGAAAAGATATATTTTCAATTCTTGGTGAAAATTCATCTCTCTCTCTTACTTTCTCTCCATTAAAGAGAGACCATCACCTTCGCTGTTTACTCAGTTGATCATCTACTCTGATAAACAATAGAGAGAGAAGGAGCTGGAAGTATCTCAACGTCACATCGATGAGTTGAGGCGCAGAGTAAAGGACACTGCAGGTCCCAGGGTCTACCTACCCGACTTAATTTCTCGAGGCATCAAAACCATTTTGACAAAAAGGTATTAAATGAAAAGAATGAATGAGCAGGCATAATTAGTCTCATAAGCATTACTCCACTCCAAGGCAAAACAATACTTGCAGAACAAATTTTATTCATATCCTTGAAACACGACCGTGCCAATATGTTTTGTACACTCCTGCTGACTAAGAATGCATTTATGCGTGCACTACTGCGCAGATATGACAAATGGATGCGTGGATGAGCAATACTAATAGCAATCTATAAGCTGCATGTGCATTTCCACACAAGCACAGTTGTGCTGATATTTCATGTGACGTAGCTGTGGCGATGAAGCGAACATATAGAAATGTGCACAGCTTTCAACTTTTTTAAAATTAAAGCCAACGAGATCAAGATGCATTGCGCGCATGTGTTCAAACCACAGATGCCATACCAATATGGTCCATGCTGTCTTGTGGACTGCGCTAGGAAGCATTTATGTCATCGCGAAAATCTTGCGCTTCAGAGCAGGAAAGAATACAAAGTCATCCTGGGTGTTTAGCCGCGTTCAAAACTTCTCTCTAACTCGCACTCAAATTCTCTGGCTCGCATGTGAGAATGGTTTGCATGTTACATTCTTCACAGCTTGCATGCCTCCTCGTTCTTATCATCATCGCCATTCTCATTGTCATTCTTAATCACGGTGGGTAGCGACTGTGAGGTCATCGCCATCCTTGCCTGTTCTAGTAGGCCGGCACTCACACACTTTCCGGTACCCAGGTGCCAGGCAATAGCAAGTACATCCTTTTCATTCTCCAAAAGGAGATTTAAATTGCATGACGACACACAAAATACACACAAATTAATTTCTACAGAAACCGATGAAGAAGTCTCCTTCGATCGATGATGAGTGCGATGACAGGTAAATATACATACATGATAGTTAAAGAGATAGTACAAAAAATATGCAGAGTCTACATATTCATACAGGTCATTTCTATAATTAATTAAACATTTGAATGAGAAAGACAATAATATATATATATATATATATATATATATATATATTACATGTGTCTTTTGTGTGTGCGCGTGTGTGTACATAGTACCATGATGCTACGAACAAACAATACCCTATTATCTACATTAGGAAGCACCTGTACTTCATGAATTGAATCACATGGAATGAACACAAGATCGCCTTCATTAGCAACACCCTCGAACCCAGTTGATTTTTGAAGTAAGGGATACCTTTAGTTTTAAATAAGGATGAGGACGAAGGAAATGTATATTAATTGCAAAGATGAGACAGAGGACAATGAAACAGTAGCGAATAGATCATACGAGCTAACTAGCCAAGGTATTATTTATGGTGATGATAATAAAATGATAATGATAATAATTGTGGTGGTGGGTAGTAGATAAGATCATCTTCAATTGCTGTTACTGCTGGCGATTGAATGACGATCATTGTTATTCCTACTGCTACTTATATCCGCAGCAGATCACGAAACTAGTTAGAGAAAACATTCAATATATATATATATATATATATATATATGTATTGGTGTGTATGGGTGTACGTGCACGTATCTTACTTGTCAAAATTTGGATTTAAAGCATCTGCTTCGAAAAGTCTGCAAGTAATATACGAAAGGGTACATCACTCCTAAAGCAATCTCTTTGGTGGTAGTTTTAGAGCGGTTGTAGCAGTACTGTGTGTTGCGTGCGTGTGTGTGTGTGTGTGTGTGTGTGTATTATTACTATTATTGAACCTCATAAACTTCTTCGTGCGAATATTTTTTTGATATTTTCATTGTAGTTATAATTTTCTAGCATTCATACACTTTACATCACCGCCACCAACAACATAATTTGAAATAAAAGCAAATTCATAATGCTGCCTCCTTTTGATTTGTTCATAGATCACGGCTAATAAGATAATGAATTAAAAAATACCTTGCGTCTGCATCGTACATATCATATATATATATATATATATATATATATATATATATATATATATATATATATATATATATATATATATATATATATATATATATATATATATATATATATATTCATATATTTTTACATTTTTCCATGTTTTGATGTAGATAGGAATAATTGAATATGTTGTTGCACAACACGCTGCATCCAATCATGTTGGTTGATTAGACTGCTATACGATCAACTACAAGTCGAGCTGATTTCTTATGTACAATTCTATCACTTCATCTTCAAAAGGACGAAATGTTTTTTTGATATATTATTCCACCATACCCTTGCCCTCCCCTACCTACTCACTACTTTTGTAAATTTGAAGTTGGGTATAAAAACTCTGCTTGAGAGTTATTGAAAATAACAAAACGTTTGGAACCCTGGATATAAATAATGGTGGTGGTGCTAATGGTATTATGACCAATTATTCATAAGTTTTTAGGGTTATTAGGGAGTGTAGACAGCATCATCATCATCATCATCATCATGATCATCATAATTTATCTCTCCCATTTAATAGATAGACATAACTAGCATTTGTCTGAGAACTTACTACGCTTAAACAGTGCAGCATCATAATCCATTATTAATTATATCCAATGATTTTTTTCCTCTTTTCTCATTATTCCGTCACAGTAGTAGCTATACCAACACCACTATATTATTGCCGTCACTAACTACATCAAGATCCATTGTTATTTATTAAAAAAATCACTACAAACATACATCCAAGAGCAGCATGAAGTTTTCATTAATTTGCTCATGTCTATGCATTGGGTAGGCCCGTGATCCTGTTAATTAATGAAGAAGCAACACCAACAAAAACAACACACACACACACACACACACACATATGTGTATTAATATATATATATATATATATATATATATATATAAAGCAGCGAGCGACAACAATTTAATAGCATCGTCCGTAATACGCACAGTCGTAGCACCCCTCTCTTCTTCTTCTTCTTCTTCTTCTTCTTCTAACGGTAAAAATGATGTCATTTGTCAGGTTAAGACCACCACCACCACCACCACCACCACCTTCTATAGCGTGGAACACATGCCCAGTTCTGATAGTTTTGTGTAGTAAGTAGTAGTTGTAGTTGGTAGTTGTAGAAATAGAAACGAATTATGATTCAAATCAAGCCAAATATGAAAGATTGAAAACAATCCGTGGCAGCAAACACGAATGATGATAGTGATTATGATGCTCATGTCTGCGAAATATGTTTATTATAAATAATTAATGAATCAAAAAATAGACACGATGATAAGTGCACAATTCACGATAATGTGTGTTGATGATAGAAGATCCTCCTAGTCACGTGCATACATACATATATTACATACATACATACAAATTCATCTTCAAAACTGCATTTCTAACGAATTGATTGTCGTAAGAAAATAGTATTGTAATAGTGATTCTTTGACTCTCTTAATTATTAAATATTACAATCAGTTGACAAAACTACTACTACTACTACCTTGCAATAACTTTCTTTAGCTTCTTTTCACTGGAAATTATTCTTTTATATGAGTTCCAATCTACTCCGTACTGATAAATAATGAATTATGGAAAGTAAAGTAGTAGTAGTAGTAGTAGTAGTAGTTGTTGTTGTAGTGGTGGTGGTGGTAGTAGTAGTAGTAGCACAGATTCTGTTACAGAGAAGATGACTGTATAGCAACTACTACGAAACAAATTATTTGGTAAGAATTTAGGAACGTATAGTATGTACAAATGTTAGGTAAGAATTAACATAATCATGCTACTACTACTATTACTACTACTTGCATATTATTTCTATCTTCTCTCTGTTAATACTACTACACTACTACTACTACTATTACTAGCACATTATTTCCATCTTCTCTCCGTCAACCTTCAATAAATGCTTAATGGGGTGCTGTGATAGTGAATTGACCTGATATGTATGATAATAATAATAACAATAATAATAATGATAATAATAATGATAATAATAATGATAACAAAAATAAAAATATAACAAAAGAAATACAATAATAACGATTGCCTCACTGTAATGTTGAATTTCCTTGTATGTAGTGATCATAAAAATATAGATAGTGTATATTATTTCATTCTTGAGTTATTTATCTACTGTGGATATATATATATATATATATATATATATATATATATATAGTGTGTGTGTGTGTGTGTGTACAAACACAAAATC
>ADNK01001021.1:0-30338 GCA_000320545.1 Bigelowiella natans CCMP2755 | reverse complement strand
ATATGTGATGATAGGACAAGAATGATCATTTTATCATGCATTATTAGCTAGAGTACCACCAAGGCACACACACACACACACACACACACACACACACACAAAATGATGACAACAAACTCACAATCGATCTCAATCAGTGTGACGAGAGTAATTTGTCGTAGATTGCATGAACGCATGCGGTAGTAGTAGTAGTAATAGTAGTAGTAGTAGTAGTAGTAATAATACGCATGCCTCCTTTTTGCTCTTCTCCATTCATCTCCACGCATCATGATGTGTCTTCATTCCTCCCCGTAGATATGGGTCCAACGTCACATGAGATCGACGAATATCAGCCCAGACGTGCATACATACAACACAGTAATATGACGACGACGACGACGATGATGATGATGATGATGAATCTACCATTGCCACAAGCACATAGCACAACTAGAGCAGAATTGTAAACTCTGGTTGCCTTCAAATACCACCGCACAACTAAAAGGAAACGACGATAGTAGCTCTAGATTGTTGCATGCTATTGTGACCTTTGCTACTACTACCTTGTTTCTTATCATCATCGTCATTATCATCGTCATTCATCATATGTAGATTATTAATGCATTCAAAGCTGCTGGGCAGTGGCGTCGATCCACTGCAATGATAGGGTATGATGACGACGATGATGATGATTGTTATTATTATTATTATTATCATTATTATGTGGTACCCAAGCTGGTGGTGGTGGTGGTTTTCGGAAAGAGTACAGCAGCAGCAGCAGCAGCAGCAGCAGCAGCATTGTGTTTGTATCATCATCACCAGCAGCATCATCGTCATCTACCATCCCCACCCTTACAAATTTGACTTAATCTACCTACTTGAAATCACAACAACAACAACAACAACTACTACTACTACTACTACTAGGTATATGAGAAGCGTTTCAGTACGAGGTGACACGGTTAGTTACAACAGCGTGATGTCTGCTTGCTCCAAGGTATGATGAATCATAGAGGATTACTGTGATGATGATGATGATGATGATGATGATGATGAACATGAGAGATGATGGCATGATGTGTTATTAGTGGTGTGCTTGTTCTCCCCTCCCACCCCCCCCCCCCTGCTTCAACGGTGTGATAATACTGCATCCTATGTATGCTACACTGACACAGGCTGGCCAAGTAGACACCCCTCTGGATTTCTTCAGGAGGATGGTGAGTAGTAGTAGTAGTAGTAGTAGTAGTAGTAGTAGTACAGCAGCACAACAACGTTAGCAGGAGGTGTATGTGTGAGAAAAAAGGAGAGTCATAGGATGATATGGTAAGTATTTCAGCAGTAGCAAGAAAACGTTGTGTGGTTGTATCATTTGAAGAAAAGTCAGTGAGCCCCCTCCCCCTTCCCCTTCCCCTTACACACACACACACACACACACACACACACACACACGCGCGCGCGCGCGCGCAAACACACACGAATAAATGAAATCATCAGGGAGAAGAAGGGTTAGCAAAGGACGCGATGTCCTACTCAACGGTGTTAAATCTCTTCCTTCTTTGTTAATACATGTCTTAAGATGATGATGACGATGATGATGATGATGATGGTGATGATGGTGATGCTCTTCTGGAAAGAAGATACAATGATGATAACCGTCGCAGTGACATCACCTTGCTACTGCTACCGAAGAAATAGCGAAACTAATGGGGAGGAGGACGTTAGGGATGATAACAATTGTGAGCAGGCAAACTAACCCAACTGATGGCTATGGTGACGGTGTGTTACTATGTATGTACTACGGCTTTAAGGTCATCTCCGCACTCGGACAGGCTCAGATGTGGGGGAAAGCTGAAAGTATTGATTGATAGAAGAGAAGAGAGATCGACGACACCAACAACCATTTCTAACAATAAAAACCCTAATGATAATAACGTTGCGGTACCGCTATCAAAAGCAATCAAATTGTCGTCGTTTGGATCACAAATCAATCACCTTTTGTATGAATGTCGTCTAGAAGTATGAGTAGTTGTGATGATGATGATGATGATGTTTATTTATTATTATGGATGATTATTAATATTGTATAGTTTTATCTGTATGCCTCTGTCTACCCTTCTTTTTATTGTTATTCCTTGCCCCTCGTACTCACGTACATGTGCGTGCGTGCGTGCGTGTGTGTGTGTGTGTGTGTGTGAATAATAATTATGAATAATAATTACAACAACTACAACAACTACTACTACTACTACTGCTACTCAGGTATATTTAGACAGACATACGACAAGCGCAATCTTGTCTTATACAATTCTATGATGGCCGCATATGCAAAGGTGATGTGTTTGTGTGTGTGTTTGTGTGTGTGTGCGAGGTCCTTCTTATGCTTATCATATACGATAGTGAGCGTAAAAAATGGCGATGGAGATCGATCGTGTGCCGTATTATACGCTAATTTCAATATACTTGCAGGGCTATCAATGGAGGAAAGCTACAGAGCTATTCAACACAATACAGCGAGTAGTATTTGAGTAGTAGTAGTAGTAGTAGTAGTAGTAGTAGTAGCAGGTAAGAGCACTTTGTGGGGTATTCTTCGTGCTAATTTGCAGTTATATTGTAGGGGGAGTATTAATCAGTGAATGTGTAGTTTCCTTCTTCCTCCTCTTACTCATACAAAACAACTCAGGAATCATTAAGGCCAGACTTGTTTTCTTACTCGATCATAATAAATGCACAATGTTTGGCAAATAGATGGGACGCTGCTATGAAGGTACCAAATGGTGGTGGTGGTGGTGATGATGATGATGATGATGATAGTAATGATGATGGTAATGAGACGAGAAGTTGCTTACATACATCTCCTACTAATGCAGTTATATCAAAAGATGAAGTCAATAGGAAAAATACAGCCAAAGGTAAATAGAAACAGGAGTAATTAGTAATGGCCATAAACAAGAAGTTATGAATATTGGTATTCGTGGTGAAGCAGTAGTTTTCTCTCTTGTCTATTGGAAGTGTTATGTTATATTTTGTACTCATTGGTCTCGCTGATGACCGATGCTGCTTCTTTCCCGCTGATGATCAATCACATTGTAGAACTCGTTGATGTTGTTGTTGTTGTTGTTGTTGTTGTTGTATGTAATATCGTTTTAGGCGGTGACCCTAACGCCTCTGCTAAAGATACTGCCCGAACTTGATAAAGAACAAGTAATGCGTAAGCGTGGCGATGAAGAGAGAAGCACTAGGAGGGAGCATCTATACATGCCATCAAAGAAGAAGCAGCAGTTTCATGGCTTTTTGTATCATCAATATCATGTGTTTGGTCTCTCCTGGCATTACTTTGTCATGTTTCCTTCACGCATAGTTTTCTGCAGGCCAATGAGATCCTGAGGGATGCACAAGAGCTGCGTATAAGCCCACAACGGTCACTACCATCATCATTATCATCATCCGTGTGTGCATGCATTATTTGTTTGTTCTTCTAGTGTGGTGATAATAGTGCTGACAATCATATACTACATCTTCTCAGATTGAAAGTAATCTATCAAATAAGTGATAGAAATGACTTCAGCGGGGATGAGGGCAGCTGGGATGGTAATCTACATGATGCAACCTATTGTGTGAGTCATAATGGGAATGCACAATGATTTTGGTTTTAAAAAATAGGGGCGGAATGGAACGATGATTCAGAAGAAGATTCAACAAGATTGTAAGAGTACTTAGCAATCACCAAAATGCCAAGTTCTCAGGCAGCTCGTCTATCGAGGAAACCTCCCTGTAGCGTGTATTATTAAGATTAATTTATTGGGAGATCAAATCTAGGACATACTAGGGCTATGTCAACAACAACAACAACAATAACCGCACACCGCACACCGCACATCTCGTAGCTTTTAGCTTCGTTGGAATCGTGGCACATTCTAATATTATTACACATGCCTAATAGATAATATGCGGTCGCCATGCGATATCTAACTGGTCTAAGGAGACAGCGCGCGGTCGTGCATCACAAGCCAGCATTTTTAATATTTAGTTAGATCAGCGCTATCTAGCTACGGTGATTTGCATTGAACTGCTACTGTTTAATAGCAAAAGCTAGAAAAAACCAGCTGATATAAATTAGGCTGTCGATCACCGCTGCGGTCCTTATTCTAGCAAACATTTCTCGATTTGATAGCGACCATACGTGCTGCTGCATAATCTACTTGTCACAACATGCGCTAGCATGCCACTGTAAACAAATGCGTTATTTTTTTTAAAATTGTCATCCTGCCTACTGAAGTAGTAGATCCTGTTAGCTAGTTAGCTTTGTATCTACTACATGCGGCGCATATTCGTCAGGCATGCATATGCCCAGCAGGACACCTAGACACTATTAACTCTCCAGACACATGCTGTGGTCAGGCCATTGATCAGCACAGATATGACCAGTACATACATGCACAGGGATTGTTACAAGGATGTAAATGGGTGCATGCTGAAGCGCTAATATTTACTCCCTCGCGCGAACAATTTTCTGCATTTTACTTTGATTTTTGTTTGTTCTTACACCCTGCATGAGTCTCTAATTATTACACCCTCAAATCTCCGCTAGAATGATCCCTGTACATACAATGTGCCATCTGACCATGCGTGCATTTTGGTGTCATATGGAAGGCTTGCCAGCATGCGTGTCATCGCCGAATAAACCAGGTACGTGGTAATACGAAAGAAGGATGATATTTAAGGATGGAATTTACATGTCGACATTTGCGCCCATGCATGCAGAGAATATACCATGCGGACTTTAAACTGTGTGCTTATGATCATCCATCACACGATCAATTATTTCTTCTTTCTTCGTCCGTTTCTGGTGTTCCTGTTTAAGCCGAGCCTTGAAGAGATTCGATTGCCGTCTTACGAGCAGCAAGAGCCCCGAACAAGGTTCCATAAGACCATGTGAGATCATTTGCTCCCTGAGAGAGAGAGAGAGAGAGAGAGAGAGAGAGAGAGAGGAGTCAATTTAAAATAATTTGAAGCAACACTTATATACAATAGTACATCAGATTGGTAGTCGTCACTACTACTACCTGCTCGAAACCGGTGTCGAGGTTAAGTTGTTCGTACATTCTGAAGTTTTTGCCCTTGATGTGGAACTTCACTCGGGCAAGGAGCGCGTCTGCATCCTCGACCAAAGCCAAAGCGGTTGATGCTGCATGCACCTTACGCTGTAGAAGGGAAGGGGGGAAGGGACATAATGGAGGAGGAGGAAGAGGAAGAGGGGAAACAAAATACAATGACGTACGGGTAGGTACTCATGAATAACAATGTATTCGTAACATACTACCACTTAACTACACTACATACTACTGTTGTTGCTCCTTCTTCTTCACTACTACTACTACTACTACTACTACTACCCCTGCATCAACTTTGCCATTGTATCCTCGGGGAAGAAGGATGCCGCGGAAAAACTGTTCGGTTTCATTAGCTACAAGAATGTGGTCAAGTCCTTTGTGCTCTTGCTCGTGCATGATCTCAGTAGCTGCACGGTACTGCAGCTCTGCAAGGGCTTGAGTACACAAGATCCAAGGGTTACCAACGCTGCCTGATTCATATCCATCCCACGTATCGTTGGGGTAGCGACCCACCTGATCAAGCAGTAGTAGTTGTTAGTAACATCATAATGAGAGGGGGGGCTACTGAAACAGGCATAAAACAGCAGTGGGCAGTGGGCAGTGATGATGAATAATTAATACGACCAAGAATCCCTTGATCCCTTTGTTGTCGTCAGCAGCATTGATAGGGTACATGCCTGTCAAAGAACAGCATTGATTAATGAATATGGTAGTAGTAGCATAAACTAATAACATGCTACCAGGTAGCACGTTGCTTAAGAAAAGAGCTTAAGAAATATCTTATCTTATATTTGCTATTTACTAATAATAATTTTGGCGGCAAAGTCATGCTTCTATGGCGATTATTCTTTAACTCTTTCTTCGTAGCTACAATAGTTTTCTATTTGTTTGACTGCATATCTCTCTCTCTCTCTCTCTCTCTCTCTCTCTCTCTCTCTCTCTCACCGTCTGTGTACATGACTTCTTTCAGCTTCGCAACACTGGAAAGAACCTATTGAGTGAATACATCATGAATGATCATAGAATAATCGCCAAGTGACAAGTCTCCGTGGAATAACAAGGTTGCCTTTGTATGATATTGTTATTATTTATCATCATTATCATCATCTTTATCATCGTAATGATAATAATACACAAGTGACGACGACGACGACCAACCAACCAACCAACCTGAGGGTCGTTGGGTGCATAGAAACCATCGTCATCATATCCGTACAAGACACCAAGATGAATGGCGGAATCAAGTTCCATGTACCTTAAACAATAGCCAGTTAATGAAGGAAAGAACAACAACTTAGAAATACAATACAAACAATACGCTGCTCAAGGAGGAGGACGATATTGCAATATACATGTGTGCAGTGTGGAGGTCCTTCATTTCCCTGATGACCAAATTATCACTATCTCCTCCCTAAACCAATCCTAAGTCTCTCTCTCTCTCTCTCTCTCTCTCTCTCTCTCTCTCTCTTTCCATCCTCTACACTCTAATCCAATATGGTTTACTAATTTAGTCGCTTAAAGCAGCTACTCACTTTTGAGGTCCTGGGTGAGGTGCCATTGTGGCCTTGATGACCCCGTTCTGGCTATCCCAATGCGCCTTTTAGGAGGAAATCATCATCATCATCACCATTGCCAACCACCATGCTTGATCATGCATGTTACTACTACTACTACTACTACTACTACTAGCAGAAGTAGTAGTAGTATACCTTGATTGGGCCCTCGATTGCACTTACTTGTTGCTTGTAATAGCTTCATCCCCCAAAACAAAAAAAAATCAGAAAGATGCTATGTAGTCGAGAGGTAGGGGTAAGTAAATCGTTTGTTGAATCATCGCTCGCTGCTGCAATTGTTATATATTATTTATTACGTAGCCGCGCCATCGTCCCCAAGCGCAGTTGCAAGTCTAGCACCCATAGCAAGAGCCTTGCGCTAAATCCAAGAAGAGAAAAGACAACACTCTGTTAATGTACTTCTACACACACACACACACACACACACACTTCTCACACTAGCCCTCCCTCCCCCTCTCCCTCACACATTCCTCTCACTCACTCGTGTGTGTAGGGGCAATAAAAAGTTGAATGATGATGATGATGGTGTTACGATATGATTGCTACTGCTGCTACTACTGTTACTTCCACTTCTCCTACTAGTAGATGTGATACCTGGACCATCTTGGTGAAAAAGTGATCACCATTCACCTCCTCCCACAAGTCGAAGCAATTGTCCTGCCAGTTGTGAGCGATGAACTCCAAGTCAAACCTAATTGGATTGCAACATTATTAGCATCAACAACTCTTTATCAAAGGAAAACAGACAGAGAGAACAGGGGCTATTATGATGATATAAGTCAATCACTACTTGATGCCAGGTTTAGTTCCGTCCGAATCATAGAGAACGCCCTTCACCTTAGAAGAACAGTTTGTACATTAAGGAGTAATTTCCTCGATTATTTCAACTTGATTCCTCTACCTGGCTCATTTTCCCTGCCTTGATAAGATCGTTGGCATAGTTAATCATTGCAATCGCACGAAGAGCAGATCCGTCATTCTGCGGTCTATGATTTGTTGTTCGTGCAGTAACGAAGAGTGGGTTGTTATTATTACCTTTTATGTCAATAAAAGTTGCAAGTTGTAATGGCTTCTATTGGTGTTTTAGTACCGTCCCCATGGTTTGTCGTAAGCACGGCCATCCATGTAAAACTTAGGTTCTCCTGTTGGGTTTGGTTGAATTAAAAGTAACAGTATTAGAGTTGGATATCCGCGGCGGATGATATGTGCGCAAGGTGGGAAGGACAACAACCTCTGATGTCAACTCCATTAGGGTCATTTGCGGTCATAGTCTTGGTAAGAGCCCAATTAAGATAGTCTTTCATTGCTTGCTCATTCTTGAGGAGGGTGTAAGCCACATTGATAGAGATTGCGCCATCACGCATCCAGTGGTACGAGTAGTCCGGATGGTTGTCGGATGGTGCCGCAATCACAGCACCGGTTCCATCAACGTCGACGTTCTTGAAGAAGTATCCTTTAATTGTATCCAATTCGGAGCTGGAATAAGGATCCGAAGTGGCCAGGATGGGGGTTGCTGAGAAAGCAAGTGCTACAGTGATGGCGAACATCATGAATTTTATGAGGAGCTATGTCGGCTCGGAGAATGCGAGATCATCAGCTCCTTCCTTACCATCAACACCCAGTTTATCATTGTCGCACTTAAAAAAAGGACAGCATTTACATATCTTTGGTTGAATTTGTATATATGCCCTTCATTTTGTCATATTGATAAAACAGATAGTTTATTCCCCGATCTTATAATTTTTCTACTGCCGGCTATCATTCCCCCTGCATCTCGTTCTTTGGGAACTTCACAGTTGCCCCCCCCCCCCCTCTCTCTCTCTCTCTCTCTCTCTATCTCTCTCGCTCGGAAGAAACACGGAAACGTAGCAGTGGACGGAAAAGAACAGGGGGAACATCATGTCTGAATCATCAAACATTCCTCGGATCTCGTACTTCTTTGATGTGATGTAAGCCCCATAATTAAGATTCGGAAGCAACGATGCCGAAAGTTGAGTAATAACATCCATCCCCGTCTCTTCTCCTCGTTGTTCCAAATAGATCCCCCTACTCAGCCTTTTCGTGGTTCGTGCTACAGCGTTATAGAGATGAATGGAAAGGCAAGGTTACAGTCGACTTGAAACCGTTCTTCCTTGGCGGTGTTATGAAAGCTACTAAGAATAAACCACCCGGGCTAGCCATTCCTCCTAAAGTAAGGTTTCTAGCTGGGGATCTCAAGCGAAACAGGTTATTCGTTTACTTGATTGGTTCGCTTATGGATATGAGAAGGGAGAAAGGAAAGCACATCGGGATTCTTACAATGAGACAGAAGAATACGTGGTAGGAAAATCACATCATCTTGTGCATTATCAGAGCACTTTTCCAGTGTGATATCCTCCCAATGCCTGCCAACTTCTTCAGTGAAGTAAGTCGCAATATCCTAAGGTGAATGATGGTGGTGGTGGTGATGATGATGATGATGATGACGATGATAATAAATACAAATTGGAAGAATATTTTGGAGCAGCAATTATATATATTCATAATTATATATATTCATCCCCTTTCAAACGCATCAACACTATTTTGATGAAGAAAACTGATAATTACCATATGCGTTTGAAGAGGATATGCGCGCCAATACATTTTTGACTTTTAAGATTACAACGTGTTCTCGTGGCTGCACAAGCGCACGATGTCCCACGGGAAAAGGTGAAAAAACGTAATTTCGGGGCAGCAACCCAAAAATATCCGAAAATTAACCCAACCCCTCCCTCTTCTCTTTATTTCTAAGATTGAATCGCTCATTACAGCATTCACAAAAGGTAGTAGTATTATGTATTACCTTGTCCATCTTCGCATCGTCTCTGATATAAACCCCTATTTACCAACTCCACAGCCGTACATCTTGACCGGTCGTTCAGGGATAGTAAAAACAATCTCACTATCGATAATGTAAAATATGGAAATCATGATGACTCAAGACATCGAAATCAGCCTTGTTTTGCATCTCATTGTCAGAAAAATTATTCTTGCTTCGTCGACTAACGACTATCATCATCATCATCATAATAATCTTCTCACACTGGTGTGCACACTTTTACAGCAGCTCATCTGTAAGTGCATGCAAACGGCAGGAATATGGTAATAATATTTGTTAGCTTGCCCCCTGTTGTTTGGACATGGTAGTAGGATTATATACGATGTGCCCTGATGTGTCGCTTGAATATGGAAAAAGGATGATGAGGGACACATAATTTAATTATTATTACATCATTGCTTCAAATGGAGCACATCTACCATCATTTCTCTTTCTGTCCTTCATCGTGTATCTGACCTGTTTAATTTAAGAAGATGATAGTTTTAAATGGGTCTATGATGAGGAGATTATTCTCTAAGCTGCATCCACTGACAATCAATTGAATTACTACTGCCAGTAAAAAGGACGTGACGATACTTCTGACTTGGTCGAATTCGAGAATGGTCGTTGCCACCGTCTTTATTATTATTATTATTATCATTATCACCTCCATAATCACTAATGTATTCTGGAAGATGGGTTATTTGTATTCTTCGTTGGAGAAATGACGGTGTTAAGTGAGATTTGTGAAAGAGAGGGGCATTTCCTTTCCATCGCATATTTCCCTCTTATTCCTAGACAGAGGACTTCATAAGCAGAATAATAATAATAATAGTTATAACTATAATAATAGTGTACACCTTCTTACGTCACATCATTATAATCATAATCATCATCATAAATCAATGAACCAGGCAAAGGATATGGTGCGGGCTAACACAGAAGAGGCTGTTAACCTTGGTGCATTTGGAGCTCCGTCCTTCTACGTTCAAAACGCGCCGAAGCCCTTTCAAAAGCCATTTCTTCTCTTTGGAAGCGACAGGTTTTGCACACAATCTAGAGACCATTATCCTTGTCGTCTTTGACCATGTACTCCGTAGCAAGAGGGGCAGCACTAGAGAAAAGAAATGGAGGAAGAGAAAGAGCAAGAGAGAGAGAGAGAAATCGAATCGGTTGTCCTTATTATTCCTCCTTCATGTTCTGACCAGGTTCGAACAATTGACCTATATTCTGAACCTTAAATGGCACGGCGTGGCACGTCAATTGCTGCACAACTCGAAGCTTTAACAGGCTTTGATTACAATTCGAAAGTGCATCAAAGTTTCACTCTTCTACTCTTAATGAATCTATGTACGCATTTACGTAATAATGAGCTATCGCCTAGATTTCTTCGTTCATGGCACGCACATGCACATCTAGCCATGACTCCGTGCTGGCATGTGCTGCACATTGAACATATGTATGCTGAACTATATGAATCGAAAGCAACTGACAATGCTGACAAGAAACATGTAGTGGGGAGTCTAGCTAGCTTAGGTCAGCGCAGTTTCACTCCAACATTGTTGCGCATACTTGCTACTTGCACGCGTCTCAAACCTGCGCTGTTTAGACTCGTATTATGACAATGTCGGGTGCTTGAATGGTCTATTTAAGATTTCGAGGTGTCTACGCGTTACGTTTGTCGTTTTTTGAGCCAGCAACAAACTGCTCTTGCACGGCGCTTCGAAATCAAAAATGATTTTCAACAGGACACGCATCATCGCCAGGGTTCAGAATCTCGCACTGGAGCAATAATTCACATATTTTATTGCGCATGACTGTACGTAATGAGAGCAAGATGGATGGACTACGTTAGCGTAAGTAACTTTGCGGGCACTAGATGCGTTCAGCATGCTACGCTATTGCAATGTTGCACGCAAGCAGGCTACCGGCCGGACGGGTTTCACTTACACGTGCATTGTAAATTCGAAATATCTTCTTATTCACTACATGCTGATAAGGTTTTGATACATGCAATGCTATTTTGTGCAGCAGTAACTACCTTATCTCCTCGTTTCCTTGACGTAACGGACTGGTGCGTCTTCTCGCTACGGATGAAGTACTAGTTTGAGTTACGTCTCTTGAGAAAACAGAAAGGGTATGTACTACACCTTCTTCTCCTTCCTCCTCTTCAGAGAGAGGAATTAGAATAGAGGAGGCACGCAGTCGATTCAAGTGTCGTCTTCTATGTCTACGGAATACTTCAATAACCGCACAGGCTAGCAGAAAACCCAGAAGCATCATAGCTACCATTGTGTATGCTTCCGTGAATAACCACTCGCTACTTTCAAGGTGGCGATTACTGTGATCTTGATTACTGTTGCTGTTACTACCACTACTAGAATGTGCACTTTTATTTTTGGCGTCTATACATGTGTGGTATTGAGCCCTGGGAAATGTGATGAATGCTACAGTAAGATTTTTGAGCCTTAGAGGCGCTCCAGCCCCCACCTTGACACCTCGAGAGATTATATCAGGAATTTTCTTTCCTGCAGCTTCCAATTCAACAAGACGATCGTTCAACTCTAACTCCTTCGAATACAAATCGCCTTTGTGAGGCCCAAGCACGTAATCAACACGTTCTGTGTGAGCCCACGGAGCTATATCTTGGGGGGGGAGAATAACTTGTACTTCAGAATCTTCCGAATAATTTATCAGTAATAAAACCACACCTCCTTGATCTCCTCCCTCCCTACCCTGCATGCAAAATCCCCAGCCCCGAAGCTTCTCACCCCCTGGAGCTTTTATCATATTAAGTTCCACCTTCAACACTCGCGTGCCGATGATTCGATTCCAAATCACAGCTGAATAAAAATCAGGGTTTGGAACGGCGCGTAAGCGTGGCTTGGGTAACTCATTCCCTCTATTAGTACGCTGTCGTCGTTTTTGTTCATTTTTATGAATGTCCGGTACAAGTCTCAATAAGCCATAATGCCCCCCCAAGAGTGTTTGACGGCAGAATGCCTGATATCCAGCCGTAGCAAGGGTTGCAAGGTTGTGATTGAACCAAAAGGCCGATATGAAAGCATCTGTCGCATTTGCACGCCCAGAGTTGTATGCGCCACCTGCCTCCCCAACCCAAAGAGCAGTAGTAGAACCACCATAAGCACTCACAACTCTTGCTGCAGTTTCTGCTTTTGCTTTCAGATGATCTAACTTCGTTGGCATAAGCATGAATTTGGGAACTTTGGGAGATACGCCAGCGCCCAGAGTATACATGTGTGAGGTTAAAATATCGACTTTCTCGCCATGATCACTTATATATCTTAAGAACTCAGAATTCCATTTCTCCTGAAACGCTGAGTTAGGCCCTATGATCTTTGGCCGCACCTCCTCCACTACATTTCCCCACAAATCATCAACCATCCTCTTCAGTTCTAAAAACCCATCGCCGTAATTCTGAGGGGTTAAATGCGCTTGGATGCCCTTTCTACCCGCTAATTCATTTCCAAACTCAAATCCAAATATTCGCGGGGAGTTATTATTAATACTGGCAGCATGTGCAACTTTCTTCAGAAATTCGAGCGCATTGGTAGAGTTCCAGTTACTACCCTTCTGCCATGCGGTGCAACATGGATTTCGTTTGAAGTTGTGCCTGCAATCGATCTTCTCTGGGCATTCTATCTTTTTACGACCTCGAAGTGCATTTATCATGAAGATCAATTCACAGTTTACTCTCTTGCAAAAATATGCAATTTGCGTCCACCGTTTCCAAGGAAGACAGGCACCTGCCAAATCGTAACCAATTCGAGTGTGGTTATCTCCCTTAAAGTCCGGAGGACATGACTCCTTGCCGGTGCTGCTGCTACTTAGTTGAGTGTAGTGCACTAAGTCACTTAGAGAGCCTCCAATACGGAGGCGTACCCCTGATGCTGCCTTTTGAGCTGGAGCTCCTCCCAACATTTGTAGCGCGTCTTCGAGGCCAGGAGTTGTGAGATCAAGATGGAGAACTGAAGCACCAGACCAGGGGCAAGTGCCGTAGTCGCACTTCGATTTTGGCCACCAGTCCAAATTTACACACACATAATTCGCCTCAATACGACTGAGTGTATCGTTTCCGAGTGTGAGCGCTACTTTGGAGGATCTTTTGCCTCTTTTCATCTTGTTCCTTGTTTCTTCCATCCTTTTACCAGTAGTACCCCTCCCCTTTTTCAACACCCTTTCAATGGTTTTCTTATCGTTCTTTTTCTTTTTCCCGCTTGATTTGTATGTAACACAGCCGCCCCCACACTCACTCGGGCCATCACAGTTGTCTACCCATCTCATCTTAATTGCCACATTGTTATAGGGGGAAGAATGATTCCTACCAATCATATTTTTCTTCAGGTGTGTTTGCCAGAGCACGTATGCGTCCTTGACCGTTGTTCCGTTTATATTCACCTTTGTGAAACTACTATGGAGGGAGAGACAATGCTTTTCACATGCTGGAGAGAATAACCCATAGGGGGGGAAAGTATCTTTGAAACCATTTCTATTGCTTTTGGACGATGAAGGCTCAAATGTTGTTGCTTTGCGTGTGCGGTTAGCAAGTGCTATACGAAGCCAGGGAGCAGAGAAATCACCATACTTATCTGTTGCAGCACCAAGAACCTAACACCAATATTAAAAGAGTCAAAGTACTGACAAATATATTCTTTCCCAGAAATAAGATCTAGGCATCATTTACATCGAGTCTGCATTTCACCTTGAGCTGATAGCTATCAAGTTGGTTTTGAATCAGGAAGTATGGAGTCTGAAGAAACCTAAGACGGTGCTCACCAAATGCACATCGATGAACCTCTTCAGGCTGCGTCGCTTCTTCACATCGTTTTCCATAAGAAAAAGAGATATCGGCCATAACAGACAATCGGCGTATTCGCTCAAGTAAGCTTACGGACTCTTTGGAGATAGGATCCAAATCAATCCACAACGGAGAGTCCAGGAATCCAGAGACTTCGATTCCATCAGGTAATAGAATGCCATACTTACCACCGCTGCTATCATCATCTGAAGGAATTGGCACAGGAGTATACGATGATGAAGACGATACTAAATCCAAGTGAGACAACGCGCCTCGTGCGCCTGCACTGCAACCTCCGAGGATGAAATGGTCAGATTTCGTAACACCTCTCTCGACTAAGGCTTTAATCGCCGCATAAAGAATGCGAGAGCCACGAAATCCTCCACGAAATGAATCACGGAATTTTGTACTATAACTTCTGTTCCCATAGGAAATGGGCGAATCCCCAAGCCATGCATCACTCGAACAGTAGGGCACAAATGCCTTGTTCATGTTTGCAAGAAAAGCATCATCACGTATTCTCCTGCTGTCAAAGATTCCATTGTTCATACCCGGAGGAATTCTACCCCTGGTATAGCTACTTATTTTACCAGGTGCCTTTGCTGCTCTCTGCAAGCACGAGGTTTCGTCATAACACATACCACCCCCTTCAAGATACAACATCCAATACATTTGATCACTTCCCCTTCTCCTTTCGATGTTTCCTTTAATGTAGTAAAGCTTGGCTGAAGAATTGTCATTACAAACAGCAAGTGGATCATACTTTGTGAGGTCAACTAATTCGAATGATTCGGTTGCCATCTGGAGATTGTTTTGCTTGTTTGAATGGGCCGCAAGGATGTGGAGCAAGATTGAAGTGCCGAGCAGCATGACACGGATTTTGTCGCAAATCATTGTGACGTGAGAGCGCACTAATATGAAGTGGTCTCGTTGTCCATGTGGCAATTTCGCCTTCCCTCCCTCCTCCCCGTTGGCTCGTCTTCGACGGCGGTGGTCAAAGGAGGGGGGTCGTGTTCTTTTGCTTTAGGTTTTTTTTTGCCCCAAATCTATTAACAACAACAACACAACAACATGTCATGTCTTTGTGTGTTCATTTTTGCGCTAGATCTAGTCCAGATCAAGAAACTTCTTTCGCAATGTCCTTTATGAGACAACATCCACACTGAAAATCACTTCGGTGTAACAACATAGCTGGGAAGTCAAGGGCGCGAACAGAATAACTACCTAACTAACTAACTGACTAACTTCTCGTTTGTGATCACAAGGAGAAAAATGGATCATAGGAAGTGCTTAATAGCATTTGCAGGGTATTCACACTAAAAACTTCTCAATGTTATTGTCGCAAGCACTTCTTTACAGTCATTCACTATCAAAGGAATCTGATGGTAGGGTATCTTCGGACGAAGATTTTTAATTTTTTAAGGTATTTGTAATTGTCCGTGGTGAATGGTGATTGATTCAGTAGTTTATCGCATAAATAATGGCAGTAACAACGACAACAATCCAGGCAACAACACCAACCAAGCCAACCAACCACCAACCAACCAAAAAAATCAACACCTTGATAGTTTAAAGAGAGGGAGAAAGGAGAAGAGAGGGAAAGAATTAAGGGTGTGAAAAAAAATCTCCACCACTAAAAGAAAGCAATTGAGAAGACATGACCACCGAAGTCAAGGGAGGGGATTTAAAGACGGACTCCAAGGATGAGGGATTGAGGAGGACAGGAAGTCGAGTCTCTATCGGAACTGCGAAGGAAGCTTTGATTGCGACGGCCTTCAAATCCCTCGAAAAATGCGAAGATACCGGAACTGTCGCGAAATCACAGCTGGTGGAGGTAGTAATAATTTATTAAAAGTTTCTTCATCAAAAAGGGACGGTGTTATGTGCTACAGGTGCTCAATAGATTCACGGATTCGAGCGACACGCAGAACCAAAGTGGCATAAGGGTTGTTATCATCACCAATGTCTATGATTTAATGAACTAGCCATAAAACTTAATATTTTGGTATATTTAATGATAAGGCTCGAGATATGAGTTTTCGCAGCTTGTTGGAACACCCTGAAGCTGGTGATGGCTTGGACGGTGTCGACATTCGAGACCCTTCTTCCCCTGTTATAGAGCTGGTAGTAGTAGTTTGTGGGGGGAGGAGCTTATCGCTGACTATGTTGTGCTATTCGCCAATAATCTCAGACCGAAGGTGTGAGAACGAGGCTTGTGAGCCAGTTGAAGGTACATATTGTCCTACTCTAGTAAGACTAGACATCTTCCGACTTGCGACACTGAATTGACAAATTAATATTGATGATAAAAATAAGGCCATCGAGGATCATATCAAAAACTCTGATAACCTTGCGCATTTATGTAAAATCACCCGAAAACTCGACGTTGTATTGGAAGTTTGTGGAATACATGCCATTGAAGTCGACAAGAAAATGGAGCAGTTAAAAAAACCCAAATCATTTGTGGATATCAAGCGCTTCATGCACGTTGGAGGCTCTGACCTCATTTTCTTCTGTGATACAACTGGAGAATCTGAAGGTTAAACGTTGTTCTAAAGAAGTAGCATTATTATTCAACATATATGTTGGTAGACATAGTAGTGATGCCAGTCGTTGTTTGTTTTTACGACGCACGCAGGTGTTAACGCGGTCGACGGAGCAGAAAACATAAATGCAATGCTACAGGTAAGGAAATGATGGCAGCACCAAGTTTCTAAAATCTACTAATATAATAACATCCTCCTACTTCTTATTCTTATAACCTTGTGAATGTAAGGAGCGACTGGGAGAGATGAAAATGGACGAGCAATCTCAAATTGCCCAAGGAAGCGCTAACACAAAACAGATTGCACGGAAGGGATTTCATCCTTCCATGCGACCGAAGGTGCAGTTGGTTCTTATGGTGGTGGTGGTGGTGGTGATAAATCCAATTACTATTAGTGTTACATCATATCCGATATATACGATATGTTAGTATCTCGTTGTAGATGTGGAGAATGATTGCCATAGGAAAGAAATTCGATCCTGTTGTCTTACATATTCGTATAATACTGACATATGCTATATATCATCGTAGATGTGGAGAATGATTGCGATTGGAGAGGAATTCGATTCTCAAGCAAAACAAGCGGAGTTTGAAGCGTACGTTGTTACTCCAAGATCGTCTTCTCCTACCTTAAATATTATTAGAAGTTCATATACATATATTCTTAAATATTATTAGAAGTTCACATACATATATTCTTACATATATAAAACAGGATTGAAGAGGAGATCTGGCATGGTCATGTTCCAGATTTCGACGAACTCGAGCATCATGTGCATGTTCCTGGTCAGATTCATCTATGTCGTGTAAATCTCTTTTATAAGAAAAATACACACTGATCAAATGTATGTATACTACACTCTATCTTGGCTAGATTTTGGAGGACCGCACAAGTTGTTTCACTCCCATCCAATCACCGAGCAGGGGGAAGCAGCGGTACTATAATCAATGCATGCTACTATATAACACCACCACCACCATCTCAAATAAATAACGGAGATTCACAATAATTGGGATTGGCAAGCTGACTTTCCTATTTTATACATGAGTGCTGCTTTGGTTTGTTCAGGTGGAAAGGCTGTTATGCATGTTGCAGCATATTCATCCAGAGGTTGTATATTGCCCGTTCTTACCGGATCTCTGCTCAATACTCGTCTTGCACGTCCCGGAGTGGGAGGTCACTTCATTTTCTTCTCTGTAGTAGAAGTAGTAGTAGCAGTAATAATACACTCGTTAGTTGCTGTAGCACTGAGTTGTATAATTTGATTTACTTCCCATGATCACATCAGGTGTACCATATGATCGATGCAATGATTGAGCGAAGTAAGAAAGATGAGTGGTTCTTCCCACTCTCTGGGGAACGCTTCATGTGCTACGTAGAAAGCTTTCTGTTACTGATGCAAGTCAGGTAGTACTTCTTCTTCTAACAGCAAACCAAACACACATACATATTATAAATATATACATACATACATTTCGACCATAATAGTAGTAGTATTTGACAGATATGATCATATGCGTCGTCAGAAATAAAATCCTCGCTAAGCACATTGAGAAGCTCGGGATAAACATGATTCATGAAGTAGAAGTCTGGTTTGCACGGCTCTACGTCTCCTTTGTCTCGTAAGTTGTCTTTTTTGTTGGTCTTCCAAGCCCCTCTTTGTTGCATGCATGCATGCATGCATGCATACAAATCATCATATATTCGTAGTAATATTTGGAAGATGCCTGCTCATGATTCATGAACCATGGCTTGGTTATGGTTGTCGTCTGTAAATAATAAATTATAATTCTTCTCTTCCTTGATCAACTTCCTCTTCTTCTTTCTCCAGGTATGATACTGTGTTAAGGATAACAGATTGTTTCATTTCTGAAGGGGCAAAAATGCTTTTCCGCATCGGTCTTGCCCTCCTCAAGCTTCACGAGGTACTACTTAACACTACTGCTTGTGTATTTAGCCTTAGCCGCAACACACATGTGTGTGTGTGTGTGTGTGTGTGTGCGTGTATGTTTGCATGTTTGTATGTAGATGATGGAAGAAGAGTGCAATCATCATCATCATCATCATCAGCAGCAGCAGCAGCAGTGGTAGTAGTTAAAACTGATTACAGTATACTGGGTATACCTTCAGAAAGAACTTCTCGCTTGTTCAAGCAAGCATCAATTCCTGAAACGATTTGCAAAGAGGATGCGTATGCATACGAATATCGATGATGTTTTGGCCGAGGTCAGCGACCTGTCTGTGCTCTAGTACTATCATAATCGATTGATTGATTGATTGATTGATTGATTGATCTCCAGAAGAGCAAGTACTACGGAGAGGACAACTCGTCACAAAAATATCATTAAATGTTTGTCTTTTTCTTGGTTGTTTTTTGTCGTAATCAGGCTTTCAGCATCCGTGGTTTTTCGAGGAGAATGCTGAGCAAGTTACATGCAACACATGAAATTCAAGATATTCCTTTTGCAAAGGTTTGTCATTCGTTTGTGATATATGTATAATATCGCTATCTAGTACTCAAAAATTAAAGTCATTTGCCACTGCTGCTGCTACTCTATATATATTATATATATATAAGTGTGTGTGTGTGTGTGTGTGTGTGTATGGTGTAGGTTCCTGTGTTTTATATGCCCCAATTCACCGCATCAAGCTCCAAGTTACTCACAGTGACTCAGCTTAGGAAGGTACTACTATAATACAACAACAACAACAACAACTACTACTACTACTACTACCACTACACATGTCAACTTTTAGGAGTAGTAGCACTTATAGTAGTAGTAGGAGGAGCCGTATTAAGTGTGGAAAGAACAATAATAATAATAATAATAATCCGGATATTAGAGTCAGAAGAGATATTAATCATCACTAACCTGTGTTAATTATTATGATAATTAGTAATATCAATTGCTGTTATTATTATTATTTTTGTTTTTCTGGCTTGGTTGTGTCCTGGTTGGATCGTTTGCTTACACTATTACTACTACTACAGCTATGGAAACATCTTCCTGCTTTAATGAGAATTCAAGATCCCGTCTTGCTTTTCACAACAGAAACTCATGGGTAGTAGTATATATAGTATAGATTATGAGTGAAAAGAAGAAGGAATGTTTAAATCGGTGTTGTGAGTATGTATGGTTATATAATATTAGGTATAGCTTGGATATCCTCCTTGACCGAACAGGGCATCAATCTGCATTTATCATCATTAAGACAAATAAGCAGAGTTCATTTGGGGTATTTCTCCACTGGAGGGAGGTACGTATTACGTATAGTAAGTACTACAACAACAATGCAATAAGCATCACATCTATCTCCAATCAACGACTACTTATTATTGTGTTGTTAGGATCTTCGTAAACATGAAATTGGAGAAGAGTCCTTTGTGTTTACATTAAGCCCTAAACTTCAATGCTACCACTACTACTACTCGGTAGCTTAGATTAGATTACGATTGTTTTCTCCTCGTCATCGTCGTTGCTTTCTTAGTTACCTATGCCCCCCTCCTAAATTGTGCTGCTGCTGCTGGTGGTGGTTACACAATTTGTAAAAAATGATGATGATAGGATCCAAAAAGATGGGGGGATACCAAAAAGGGTGGTACCAGTAGTGCCTCACCAGCACAAAAGCCTCCTGCTTTAATCAAAGCACAGAGTGATGCAAGAGCATTAGAGCCAGAGAAACTCCGGCTGCCTGATGTACTGAACCACCACTACTACTACTACTACTAATAATAATAATAATAACCATTATTATTGTTGTTGTTTTCCAATACCACCGAAGATGTATTTATGTAATATGTTGTGTATCATGTATAGTTGGTTCTTATTTTTTACCTGGTTGTGTGTCTGCTGCTGTCTCCCTGTCTGTCCACTACTATTTACTACTTTTTGTATCAATTGCCATACATCATCATCTTCAGCTTCAAAGAGCACACAGCACCCAAGCGCCCACAACGCCTACTAAACAGCAGCAAGAACAACAATCAAATAGTCAATCAAATAGTACCAGGTCGTAGTAGTAGTATTGCATGTATTCGTAGTGCTGCTGCTGCTATAGCGTTGTAGATATGAAAATAGTAGATAGAGAAAGATCACACCAAAAACAGCACCCCATCACCATCATCATCATAATACCCATAGATAGAGAAAGTGATAAATAAATAAGTAGATCATCAACATACCAACCACTTCTAATAGACGTCGTATGAGACGAAGCAGTGAGAAAGTGTCATCACGCACTACTACCGAGTTGAGGGATGATCGAGATCAAAACCGAGAAGAAACATACAGGTACTGCTACTGCTACTACTAGAGTAGTAGTAGTAGCGATTAATTATAATAATAGCCCATTCATAATGAAAGTAAAAATAATAATAATAATAATTGATAATGGTCGTCTGTAATTATAATTTGATGATGATCTATGCATGTATGTGTATGTATGTATGTATCAATTCTAATAATAACAAATTAGTGCCCCAAGTTCTCCCATCCGCCAAGTAAGCGAAGAGTTGTACCGCCAGATAGAGGAAAAGCAGACGAAACCCAAGGACGCTCTGTATGTTAATTGTTGTAGTGTTGCAAGTGATTGTTAGTAATAGTAGTAGCAGTAGTGGTAGTAGTAGAAGAAGAAGAAGAAGAAGAAGTGGTAGTATGAAAATAAGTATTTTCAAACAAGTGTGTGAGTAATATTTAATCGAATAATAATGTGCATTATACATGTTACAAAACATATTATCATTGTTATTATTATTTTTATTATCTATACATCCATCTTTGGTCAATAATTGATTAGCGGGTGGCGGACAAGAAAACAAGATGAAAAACGCAAAGCGGATATGGAAGCTGCGGCTCTTTCACAACAACAAAATCAAAAGACATCAATGTAATCTACCTTTCAAATGATGATTCAGTAATATGTACGTATGATCATATGCAATAATAATTTTCGTCGTCGTCTCACCCGCCCCCCTCCAGGGTCGCACCTACGCAAGCAGCACTTGGAAGAGGAAAAAGCTTCGAATCAATGAGGTAGTAGTGGTGAGTAGATGAGGGTACAGTCTTTTTCTGGCATGTGCGTGTTGTTCGTCGTCGTCATCATCATCATCGTCATCATCATCATCGTCATCATCATCATCATCATCTTCTTGTTGTATATGATATATGTGTGGTTTGATATGATGAAGATGCTGATGATGCTGATGATGCTGGTGATGGTGGCGGTGATTGATGGTGGTGGGCGAAGTGATCATTCCGAGTCAGATTCAGCAGCACCTACCAAAGAATCGAGGAGACGTGGCAACCAGTACTACGACTACTACGACTAACCTATTATTCTCTCTTTGAAGTGTATGTAGTAGTGTGAGTATTGTTATTTAATAACTAGGCTTCGTAACATGGATACCCTCAATGGAAATGTCGTCAATTTATGGTGCCGACGTACACCGCAATGGTTTGGTATTGGATCTGGAGATCGAGTTGCTCTTGGGTAGTAGTAGTAGTAGTAGTAGTAGTAGTAGTACTGCCTCATTTTTATGATCATGATGATTCGCCGTCGTATTTCTTTCATTCTCTAAGATGTCAATCAATACGAATTCATATCAGAATTGACCATCGCTTGCACCACGGAGTAACTGAAAGCACAATCGCTTTCAACAATCCACCTCTAAACGGCGAAAAGTATGTAGTTTCTAATCTTTATATGATCTTCACGTATAATAATTGAATAAATGGAAATTGCAGGTACCACGGTGATTTCAAATGCGTGGCTCTTGAAGTCTGGGGTCTTACACATTAAGTATATTATGTTCTGTATTTCTTGGTTAAGATCGATGTTGTAGCAGTGAAAAGTATCGCCAAATATCAGCGTGTTACTAGAAAACAAATCATGAAAAGTTGCCAAGATGATTTGCATGTGTGTGAAGTCGTACATCTAGACGTGTGAAGTGTCTTGATTACATTAAACGTTATCTTTTTAAGTACTCAGAGAAATAGTCTGTGCTTGTAGCAGACTGTAATATGGCATGTACGTGTACGCATGAGTAGCTAGCTAGATGGATCCGTACGTGCATCATACAGAATGTAATGAAGCTATAGAGCTAGCATGCAGAGAGCTGTCGGTGTGTGTGTGTGTGTGGTGTGTGTGTGTGTCCGAGCAACGACGACAGCAGGCAATATACATTATCGCACGTACTAAACTATTTTGGCAACTACCTAGCTAGCTACGCAACCCATGGTTGCTGATGTGCCCTAAATATTCTATTGCACTCACTATTGTATGATGCTTCACCTACTTTTGGAAACTATTAATAATAGACATAGTAAAATTACATATTATTAGCTAGCACTAGAGCATAGGCCATTAGCACCTTATTTGTGCTATGCATTACGTGTGTACACTCTAGATACTTTCAAATAAAGCGACGCACTCTGCTACACCATGCGTTTGCGACATGCTAGCATCTAGGCATGGCTAACATATGCGACGCGCTTGCACTTTATATAGTGTCCCAATATAAGACATCGAAATTTTGTACACGATGTTAACACCGTCTATTCCTTTCAGTTTAACGACACTATCCTATTAAATCTCCCCAGCCCCATCTCGATCAGTCGGAGTGATGGAGCTCACTAAGGCACCATTGACGTCATTGCGCGACAATCTTGTCTGCTGCTAGTAACCTACGCTGTGCTATCCTCTTTGCCACGATCTGCGCGCCACTTATTGCGATAGTGTCGATCTTGTCTCCAACCTAAGATATACATCAAAAATTAGTGTTGATCAAGCATAGCAGATGTATGTATCAGCAGGTGAGGAGGAGCTGGTTATATCGGCATGCGTTTTGGAGGGAGATCAGAGATGGTCATGGAAATAAACAGTATAGGATGAAGTGTGACGAAATTGGATGGATGAACAACCACAAGGAAAACAGGAATCTTCTCCAGCAAAGTTCCCATCCGTCCCTTGTTCTTAGCATCTCTCTACAGTAAAAATTTTTCTTGAGATTCACGTATTAAGTACAAAAATACGTATAACTAAAATTGTGCATGAATGTGTCTGATACTGTTATAGGTATGTAGTAGTAGTTAGTTGGAGGAGATGGAGAAGGAGGAGGAGGGTGAACAATAATGCAGTACTGCTGTCATTCATTCATTGATTCATCATAACCTTGAGTGTTTTGTAGATTTCATAACCGTTGAGAATGGCCCCAGAGCATGATTGTGGGTTATTAATCTCGCAAGCCTGATAAGGTTAGTAGTTGGTAAGTTAGACAGCTCATAGACGACGACGACGACGACGACCACCACGACTCATAATGAGAACTACGATGATGATGATGATGATGATGATGATGATGGTGATGATTCCTTAATCATTCTCTCTCTCATTTAGTACCTCTATCCCCTTAGTGTACTTCTCGACCAGTTTTGGTATAATCCCTCCAGCGATGTAGATCCCTCTATTGTTATGTATGTATGTATGTATGAGTGATAACAGCATCATGTCGATCCCTCTATTATTATGTATGTATGTATGTATGATAACAACATAAATTAGACTAAATATTCAAGAGCAGCAAAACGAATTGGAAACGACAATAATATGGGCAATCATATCTGCACTGCTCATTGCTTCTCTAGATAGTTCTGGTAGCAGTGGTTGGTGTGGCAGTAGTAAAAGTAGTAAAAGTAGTAAAGTAGTAGTAGTAGTAGTAGTAGTAGTAGTAGGTGAATATTCGAATAATCTATTTAAATAGATGCAGCAACATGACCTACCCATAAGGGAGGAATTTGAGTGCAGAGTTTGCGATTTCAGTACCCTGATAGGTAGGTAGGTAGGTAGGTTGATAGTTGTATAGATTGAAAAAATTAGAGATAGAGAAGATATATATAGAGAGAGATCATGGTGCTGCTGCTGATGATGATGGTACATAGATCAATAAATCATGATGCTAGAGGAGAACACAGACGAACTTCACACTATCTCATCTCAATCATCAGCATTTTTCTGCTGCTGACTAATCGTCATTTAAGTAAGTAAGTAAGTGGTGGTGGTGGTGGTGGTAGTATTATATCATGTGTCCTATCAAGATGTTAGTATTCATATTTCTTCTGTATTTAGTCATTATATGTGATTGATATTTATCCTGCAATTAGTCATCATCATCATCATCATCATCATCATCATATATATCGTAGAAGTAGTAGGAGTAGTAGTAGTAGTAGTAGTAGTAGTAGTAGCGGTAGCAATACTACTAGTATTATTAGTACCAGCGTAGAGAGAAATATGGTGACCGTGTGACCCATAAGGCTTGACATATTGCGTGTACCGTATTCTGTTATCACTGCAGGCTGAAGTAGTAGAAGTAGTAGTAGTAGTAGTAGTAGTAGTAAGTAGTAGTGTTGTTGATGAGTATGGAGGAGGATGAGGTAGTTGTAGCGGCAGCAGCAAGGGGGTAGGACGTAGGACTAACGTCGTGAAATGTATAAGAGGAGGAAAGGACATGACATTATTGTTAGTATAAACAACAACAACAACAACAACAACAACAACAACAATTGTGTGGTGGTCTGTGTGGCCAATTGATCAATCGATCGATAGAAAGTAAGCAAATGAGGTAAGTAAGTAAGTAGTGTGTGGTTGTTGTTGTTGTTGTTGTTGTTGTTTCAGGTCGTCGTCAGCAAGTGGATTATTCTTGCCTTTTCCTTTTCTCCAGCAGCCTCATAAATTGCATCCAATTGCTTATCGATCTACCAATATTATACACACACAAAGAGAGAGAGAGAGAGAGAGAGAGAGAGAGAGAGAGAGAGAGGGAGAGAAACACATTCAAAGAAGAATTCGAATAAACGATATATGAATATGAACTATATATATTGTCTATATTGAACCTAAATGGATATAATCCATCTCCTCTCTCCCTCTCTCTACTGAAACAAGCACTGGTTTGACCAACATCTAAACGTATTCAGTTTGCTCAGTACCTGCTGAGGATAATAGCTTCGGAGGAACTCATACGTGTTCACAAGGCCTGATAATAATAATCATAATAATAATAATAAAAGGGAAAAGAAACAATAATAATAATTGATTGTCCACAATGATAGTCATGGATCAATGATATGATGATAATGATGATGATGATGATAATGATGATGAGGGATAAATTGATGAACAATCCAAAGCAAAGAGGTCATTATAACGTACAACATGACGATATGTTTTTCCAATTCATAGCTGCACATAGAGAATGGAGGAGTCTCTCCTTTTCTTCTTCTTCTTCTTTTTCAAAGTTACATTCACATGTCCTCTATTCCTTCGTTTTCTTCGTTGGAAACCACAATCGCATTACTACTACTACTACTACTACTACTACTCTACTGTGTGGGGATGATGAGAATGACTCTAGATGCAACCTCCTCCACTGCATACTCGTTCCACAGAGATACGAGCACCAAGGTCATCAGCAAGCTGCTCAGGGTAGATCTTGGCCCTAGTATTTTTACATCATCATCATCATCATCATCATGTAGCATCATTAAGACAACATAGTAGTAGTAGTAGTAGTAGTGGTATAAGTAGTGCGGTACTAAATAAACAAATGATACAGTAGATGATAGATATATAGATAGATAACCAGAAGAGGATAAATAGAGAACTAATCAATTACACCAACGACGACAGCAAAATAATCATCATTAAACAACAATAACAACAACAACAACAACAACAAGTAGTAGTAGTAGTAGTAGTAGTAGTAGTAGGACCTTATCCAATGTGTCATTGCAAGCTGCTCGGTGGTACGTGGTACAAAATCAGAATGCCCTGACAACATTTCAATCAATCATTGATTCATTCATAAAATTGATGATATCAAGATAAATAATAAAAGAGAAGAATCATCGGTAGAAGAATCATCAGAGATTTGATAGTTATTGATAATGACAATTGAATATATATATATATATATATATATATATGTACACACACACACACACACACACACACACATATATGTATATATATATATATATATATATATATATATATAGCGATGTAGAAGTAACAACAAGCAGCAACACAAACATTATTATTATTACAGGTAATGATCCTAGTAAGTAAGTGAGTAAGTGAGTGCGTAAGAAGTACACCTCCTTCTGAGGGCCAAGCTTCGTATTGACCAATGTCGGAGTTGTACCTAATAATAGATAGATCATAATAAATCAATCATCGTGTTGGTGGATAATTCAATGATAAAGATGATGATGATAATAAGGCTGGGTGTATTATTACTACTAACGAGTAGTCAGCAGCAGCAGCAGCAGCAGGTGGTATTTGGAAGATAAAATTGAAATAAAATGATCAAATAACTTTTAGTGTGGTGTTCTCCTCCTCCTCCTCTTCCCTCTCCTCTACTATATCTACTCTCTATCTCTAATAGTTGATAATTTTGTTATCATCATCATCATATTGATACATATCATATCTTCTCCTTTTCACACATTATTATTTGTGTCATTACTACTACTACTACTACTACTACTATTACTATTAATCTCTTACTCCTTTTTTGGTTATAATATACAATTTGAAAATCCAAACTGGTTCTTCATCTTCTTCTATATGTATATAACTTGTGGTAGTAATTAATTAATTAATTAATAATTAATTAATAATACGTTAAGTAAGACTCTCCAAGCCCAGTTCCAGCTCCTATGCACACTTTTACACCTTTTTCCATCTGATGGCCCTGATATACAATAACAACAACAGCAGCAAGAACAACAAGAGAACCCAACATTAACAACAATGATCACGATAACTTTGAGCCTCTTACCATAATAGTGTTGCTGCTCTCTCTCCCCCTCTTCCTCCCCCTCTTCCCCCTCTCCTCCTCCTCCTCCTCCTCCTACTACTATTGCTCTGCTTTGCTATAAACGAATTTGCGATAAAAACTAAAAACAGCATCATCCTTGCTGCTGCTGCTGAAAACGGGTGATAAATAATAACAACCAATTAGCAGCAGCAAGAGCAATAGTTGATGGGAATTATTATTACTTATCGTCCTTCTTCGTCATTTTTCTGATTCTTCTTCTTCTTCTTCTATGACTACTACTACTACTACTACGACTACTACCTTCTGCAAAATCATGGTATCTTTGTCCTCTAGTGTTACCAGACCCTGGCTTAGACCGACAAAATCGTTGATGATTTCCACCTTCATCCCGAACATTTTCCCCAAATCTTCCCCACTTACCTAGGAGTAGTCCATATACAAATTATTATTTTGAAACACATTTCATCAGGAGGAGTGCTACTGCTGCTGCTGCTGCTGCTGCTTAAAGATGACAAAAGGAAGAACAAATTGATATCATATATGTAACTACTACCTACTGACATTCAAAGAATGCTACTATTTTATGTGAGAGAAATGCTGCTACTTACTACCGCAACTACCACACAATAGATTCTTCATCATCAAAAAATGCTGCATATATGAGTGCTTATATATCGTTGTTAATTAATCACATCACCTCTGGCCATTTGTCAAGATTTGTAAACTTGACACTGTTGTCGAAGACTGGTCCTGCGATGGCGAATGCAGCTGAAACCACCTGGACATCATTAAGAAGAACAAGAAATAGAACAAGAAATAGGAAGTACGAACAAAAGCAAACTGTATATGTTCCCTGTCATTCATCATCATAATTATTATTATTTACTATGTTTTTGCTGTTGCATTTATCGGACATCGCTACATCAGCTACATTATATATCTTCATTACCAGTAAGTAGGTACTCTCCTTGTATTTGTTGTTGTTAGATTATTGAACACTAGTGTATGTACACCTACCTGCGATTGAGAAATATCTGTTTCCTCTTCAGCATCTATAAGAAACCTTTTTTTACAAATCATCCTCACGGTTAATAATAAGATGAAGAGAATCACAACGAAGCTTTAATAAGAACACAATGCTACTGCTTAGTTCTGCAACCAGTGTGGGTATCATCAAGGATGAGAAAGATGATTTGTATTCAACAAGTGTGGGTATCATCAAGGATGGGAAGAATGCTTTGTATTCCCTTCTATCGATCGAAAAAACATGATATCATAATTGATAAGCCCACCCTATCATCATCATCATCATTCATTCATTCATTATTCGTAGGAAGCAGGTGGGGTCATGAACCAAACGATTAGAAGAAATTCATCATCCCTATCAATCAACACCGATAATAACAATTTCCTAGGCTCCTCCACTCCTCCTCTATTTTCCCCTCCTCTTTCTTTTTATGAGTAGTAGTACTACTAACTACTTTTGAAGCACATCGGCGAAAGAATCGAACTCCATGTTTTGGTACTTCATATTACACAGCATCTGGTAGTAGTAGTAGTAGTGGTGGTGGGAAATAAGTATATAATAACCATAAATACTCTACATTTATGATTTCATTGTCTAAAAGAGGAGAATTTGTCACATTTAGAGTAGAGAATAAGGACTGATGGTGGTCTGTTTGTTTATAAAGCGCTTATTTCAGTGATGTCCCACCTTTCCTTCTTTATCGTCACCAAGGTCAGCAAGGTATCTTATATATACAGAATAAAGATTAGCTACAGCCATGGTTATCATCACCACCACCACCACCATCATGTATGTTGTTGTTGTTGTTATCTTCTCTTCGATACCATTGTTCAATTGCTGTAAGAACTTTCCATCATACTCAACCATAATCGTAATTATCATAAAAATTCGCCTAACATCATATCTCTCAAAGTATGAGTGCCAATCTAATAATACTATCCTACGGAAGAGCATACAAAGCAAATCGGCTATTTGTGCCGCCAATATCCCCAGCAATTGTGAATACCTGCAAGTATGATGACGAAAGGAAGGAGGAGAAGTATTATCATCAATAGCCGACGATAGCAGGTAGTTAGGTGGTGTTTGAGGGAACACGATGTATTACTACTACTACATCGTTATCTGTGTGTCTCTAACACCTTTGTTGTATCGTCAATACTGGTATCATGCACGCCACGCCTACCAGCACCAGCATAAGAGGGCCGCCAACATTTTCGTCGTCGTCGTCGAAATCCGAGAAGACAACATGATTCAAAGCGATGAGCAAGAGAAGAAGAAGAACAACCCTTCGAGAGATATTACAGTAAAGGATAACAAGTCAGATATGATTGACAGCATGCCTCATCTGACTGTGCAATCTCTCTCTCTCTCTCTCTCTCTCTCTCTCTCTCTCCCCCCCCCCCCTCCCCCCCCTCTGTATCTCCCCTCGCGCTCCATTTTCTGGTGTGTCATCATCACCATAACTCTTGGTAACTAATTAAATTTCTTTCCAATGCTGATGTACATGATGTACGAGATTAATAGCCCCAAAACGCTCCTACGGGGCGATGATGTGCGAGTGTATGAAACTAATAACAGTACTCCTACCATACAGCATGATCCC
>ADNK01001022.1:27500-33439 GCA_000320545.1 Bigelowiella natans CCMP2755 | reverse complement strand
CGATATATATATATATATGTGTGTGTGTGTGTGTGTGTGTAGACATGGTAGAAGCAAAATAGTGCAAGAGATCCTTGCTGGGAGATCATCATCATCATCATCATCATCATCATCATCATTATCGGCTATGCATATTATTGCTATCATTCTCAGAAGTAGGAGTTTCCCCCGCTTCTCTTCCTCCTCATATGGATGATTGCTATGTGTCATCTTCTTCCTTTCTTTCCTCCTCCTCCTTTCCCCCCCCCTCATTGTTTGAATGCCGCGTTGTCGTCGCATATCTGATAGGAGGAGGCTCCAGCCTAAGAGAGCTCTTGACAGGCGAAAAGGTGTGCTCCTCCAAACACACATGCATGCATCATGGACGATGTTCTTATGAAGATGTTGCTCTTACAAATATTTTGCCTTTTTAATCTATCTCATGTCTGTGATGACTATCGTCTTTACCTTCCTCTCTTCCTTCTCCACCCCCCCCCCCCTGTTGGTTTCTTTGATATTTCTATTTAAAAATTTTGGAAAAATACCCACCTAATGGGGAATTTTCTTTGGGGACCTATTTACATGATGATGATGATGATGATGACCATGATTATGATGATGACGATGATGATGATGGAAATGTGAATACTTGGCTGCCCTGCATTGCTTGGTATGATGATAAATAACATCCTCTCCTCTCGAAACTTGCCCGTGTAATTCGACATCTATTTCCCCCTCTGCCCTCGCGTGTGCTCTTTCACATCCTCCTTTGCCAATACTACTCCTGTGTCATGGCTCTCGATGTGGATTAAATTGCGAGCGATGTGGAGATGGATGATCTTTGCAGCTGCTGTTTAGCTTCGATTATTTCCGCGTCTTATCACTGACGCTTCTCCGCATTCTCTGAAGATGTTCCCGCCTTATTCTGGTAATTTGTTTCCTCAGCTCGACGCGCCACATTATGCCTCGCATCGACAACGGATCTCTTCAAAGTAAACAACGAGTAGTAGTAGTAGTAGTTGTTGTTGTTGTAGTAGTAATAGCAGTAGGTTGCTATTGTTGTTTCAGCAGTAGTTGTTTGTAGTAGTAGCATCAGCAGACAAGAGATAGTCATTATACGTTGTTGCTTCAAAGAGTAGCGAGATCTCACATATCATTCTCCATGGTGCGAAATAACCACCACCGTCACCATTGTGTGCGTGATTCTCCTCCCTCCTCTTCTTGGTGAACATCGTAGGGCATTAAGGAGGAGGAATCCGCTGGGGAGGTATACTTGCCACGCGGCACACATGAGAAGAAGAAGGAGAAGGAGAAGAAGAAGAAGGAGAAGGAGAAGAAATAAGAACAGCTCATCGCTACTACGCTCCCCATGGATATGATGGCCACACGTCCGAGCAGCATACCATGATTATGACGTTAAGTCATTCGCCGTTGTCATCATCGTCCTCGTCGTTGAGAACGGGGGAAAACTCTCTCTCTCTCTCTCTCTCTCTCTCTCTCTAATACACACACACACACTCATTGCTACCATCATTATCACCCCCCCCCCCCGAGTAGGTGCTGAGCGGGATCTCCGACCCTGGCCTCCCAAGCCTAGACCAAGAGGAGGAGAAGGAGAGAAAGGGTGCCGAGGAGGAGGAGGCGAAGAGGAAGGAGGAGGCCGAGAGACTCCAGGGAGAGGAGAGGCAGAAAGAAGCTGATAGGTTGGCCAAGGAGCACGCCGAGGAGAAGGCCAAACAGGCTGAGGAAGCAAGGAAGCAGGCAGAGGCAGAGGCGCTCGAGAAGGAAGAAGCGGCGAGAAAGGTGGTGGCCGAGTTTTATATGCTATGCGTGCGTGGTACTTGCTCGGGGGTATGGTAGTTTGTTTGACTGCTGATGAGATTGAGTCGGATGCCATAGAGTAAGACAATAGCGCGTAGTAGTAGTAGTAGTAGTAGTAGTAGTAGTAATCGTAGAAAATGAAGAATAAATGACGTTCAGGCCGAAGAGCTGCGCCGTGTAGCAGTGGAGGAGGCTAGGAAGAGAGAGGAGGAGGCGCGACAGGCAGAAGAGGCGCGGAAACGAGCCCAGGAAGAGGCCAGGAAGAAGATATTTCGCTCGGAAGAGGAAGCGAAGAAGGCCGAGGAAGCGCGGAAGAAGGCAGAGGATGATGCTAAGAAGCGAGACGAGGAAGCAAAGAGGGTGGGTGATGACGATGATGATGAGAGGGAATTGACCTGCTGCTACACACACACACACACACACACACACACATATATATATATATATATATATATATATATATATAGTCTTGTGAATATATCGCTAGTAATTTCGCATTGTAGCCGGATTGAAGGACATAGAGTACCCTTCGTAATCATCATCATCATCGTCGTCGTCATCATCATCATCATCATCATGGTCGTCATCGGCATCATAGTCAGCTCTGTGTTATATGCCAGGCTGAAGAGGCCCGGAAGCAGGCAGAGGAGGAGGCCAGAAAGGCAAGGCTCTTCATAAACCCATTATGGATAAATATAATGATGACAGCTTCTCTCTCTCTCTCTCTCTCTCTCTCTCTCTCTCTCTCCCCCTCTCTCTCTCTTTCATTCTTGATGTGTGTTCTTGTGTACCAAAGATAATACACACTCGCACACACGCACACACACATGTATGTATATATATATATATATATATATATATATATTTGGAATGAAGTCCCCTTTTGTGTTTATTGTAGGCTCAGGAAGCTCGCAAGAACGCTGAGGATGAAGCAAAACGGAGAGAGCAGGAAGCAAAGGAGGTACGTGTGTGTGTGTGTGTGTGTGTGTGTGGTGTGTGCTACCTGCCTACTTAGCTCTGCCAACCGAGAAACAAAGACTATCGTGTGCAAGAAGGGGGGGGGGGTAGAATAATCGAGCGGATAATATATCAATAATCATATCAGGCGGAGAAGGCCAGGCTGAAGGCGGAAGTTGAGCTCCAAAAAAGGGTGAGTCAAACAAATCGATGCATCATCTGAGCGATTACTTGCCTCTCATATTCTTACTTCTTTCATCATCATCATCATCATCATCATCAGCTCGAGATCATCAGCGCTTTGGAGGAGTTCAAGAAGCAAATCCCAACCACATGCAAAGGGTGGGTCGCTAAGTCGTCCCTTCTTTTCTATCTTCTTTTTGTGTTGCGCCACTGTGGAGAAACCTCTACTACTACTGCTACTACTACCACCACCACTACTACCCACATGAGTTGCCGTACGCTTAATAATGTAGGCATTTAGAAGCAGCAGTTGAGAAAACGCCTCGAGTGGTGGAGCAAGCTGCTGCTGCAGAGGGCGACCAAACAGAACGAGAAGATTGGTAGCTATTGTTGTCAGATAATAATAGTGTGTTTGTGTGTGTGTGTGTGAGAGAGAGAGAGAGAGAGAGGTGCTCAAGCGACCAATACAGCCAGGGGAAATTTGACTATTCACCGTTATTGAATTGTTGCCGTATCATACTTTCTTTCCTCAGCATTGCACTCGCTTCTGAGATTTTGAAGCTTCTTTCTCCGGAGGCCAGGCTACTACTTGAAAGGCAGCAGCAGGAGGAGGAGGAGAAGGAGGAGGAAGAACAGCAACATGGCGATGAAGAAGGAAAGGAGGACGAGGACAAAGTGGATGATCTACCTCAATTCCCATCGAAGAAAAGCAAGAAAATAGCAAGGCCAAAGTATTCTCTCTCTCTCTCTCTCTCTCTCTCTCTCTATATATATATATATATATATATATATATATATATATATCTTTCTCTCTCTTTCTCTCTCTTTCTCTCTCTTTCTCTCTCTTTCTCTCTCTCTCTCTCTCTTTTTCGCTCTTTATCTCTCTTTATCTCTCTCACTATTCCTGCTCGAGGAGCGTGTAACCACACTGCTGCTGCTGCTACTACTACTACTACCACCACTATATACTACTACTACTTCAGGTCTTTCTCCAATGCAACCTCATCATCCTCCCCACCCGAGTTCCTACGAGCAACGTCGTCTAACACTGCCTCTTCCCAGCAGAAACAGCAGCAGCAGCATCTTCCATGGCCGGACGTCGTGGTGACCGAGAAGGACATGTCGCAGATATCCGTCCTGAGCGGCTACGTAAACCAAGTGCTTGGGAGCCACAAAATGCTGATCAGGGCCAATCTTGTCCCTATCGACGTCGAGTCGTACGTGGATCTGATTCACAAGGTCAAGAGGGAAGCAAGCAAACAAGCCAGTGATGGAAGGAGGGAGGGGAGAAGGAGGAGGAATAGTAGTAGTAGAGAGTGAAAGAGAGCGGCATCCGTCATTCATGATCTGTGGGAAGAGGGGTGGGGGGTAAAGAGTAGTAGGCCGAAGTAGCAGAAGTATTAGAGGTGGGAGGAGGAGGAGGATGAGGAGGGAGAAGAGGAGAATCTTGACTGTAGTTTTTGGGAGATGCTACTCATCAAACCAACAGAGGAAAACGAGAGGGGGGGGAGGGAGGGGAAGAGCTGAGGGCATCCTATCTTCTCGAAACGCTGAAGAGAAGTATACTACTACTATCATCACCCAACCCACCGCCCGATGAAACAACCCAACCGATGCGTGTCGTCGTAGGTCTCCAACGGGCTCATTCTTGCTGCGCTCATCAACAGCGGAGCGTCGGACACCATTGATATGAGAGCAATCAATCACGTGCATTATCATGACCCTGAGAAACATCCATTCCTACACCTCTCTAGCAACAGTAACAGCAATAGCAGCAGTAGCAGTAGAAGTAGCAAGATGATGGAAGCAGGGTCCAGCGCTTTCGCAGAGGCAGCAGCCATGGCGGAGGGGGACATGTCTCAGATGGACCACGGGAGGGGGCGGGCACAGAGCTCTCCTGTTGTAATACGCGCACACACGCACACATACATACGGAGATGTGACGATTTGATTGGGATGATGATGATGATGATGATGACGACGACGACGACGATGACGACTATGGTGACGATGATATATTAAGTGTTTCCTTATTCATGGAGAGTCAGTAGACGTATATGTGTTTCGGGTAGCGGTAGCCTTGATTCCTCAGTAGAGCGTCGATATAATCATCATCAATCATCCTCATGACCATAACTATCATCGGTATATTATTTGCTATGTTCGTTAGGGGGGCCTTCCCTCCCTGGATAGCTTGAAGAATCACCAGCTTTCAATGCATGCGATGATGGAGAACCTTACTTTGGTAAGTCGGCAAACGGACTACCGAATATCTTCTCTCTCTCTCCCTCTCTCTCTCTCTCTCTCTCTCCCTCTCCTTCTCTTGTAGTGGTTGACAATTACGATAATGGAGCGATTGTATCTCCCACCCTCTGCCCCTTCCCCTCCTCCTCCTCCCCTCCCGCTCGCTCGCCGCTTTCATCCCCCTTAATGCATCTTTCCTTACAACAACTAAACAGCACAATACTGCTAGCAGCACTAGTTTTTCCTCTCGCCGCACTCTCACCATCCTCCCCCTCCACCCCCTCCTCCTCGTCATCACCCTCATCATCACCCTCATCATCATCATCATCATCATCACCACCACCACCATGATTGCGACGACCAAACCAAAAACCAAAGCAACACCACGACGAATCAGGTTGTTGAAAGCGCTAAGGCCATCGGCGTGCAGACCGGGGCGCTGCGGACCAAGCACCTCCTCCACAGCTACGGACACCCAATGGAAGTCACAGGCTTCATGTGGAAGATCTTAGCGGCTCAGGCAGAGCTGCGGATTACCCTCAGGAACTTCCCCAAGCTAGTGCCAGTCGCAGGTTGCGAGGGGTTCGGATCGTCACAGGGCGAGATCGACTGGAAGGAGGCCTACGAAGTCGCATCCTCACAGTACCCGAGGCAGGTGGGCTGTTGGTGTAGTGTTGGATCAAACATCATTTCCTGGATTTTCAGAGTATGAATGTATCCAATGGCGTTGTAGTAGTAGTAGTAGTAGTGGTAGT
>ADNK01001022.1:0-22500 GCA_000320545.1 Bigelowiella natans CCMP2755 | reverse complement strand
TCCTCCACTCCTCCTCCTGCTCGTTGTCATCATCGCAGAACACTTGGCAACATCGTTGTATCTATTCGCGCTGTTGTGGGCTGTGGACCCATACCCTGTAGACTGGGCTATCGTCACACCAGGTAGTAGTAGTAGAAGTACTAGTAGATCTTCAGTCATCGTTGCTGTGAGCTGTGTTAGTTTTTTAAAAAAATGGTAGTCAAGCATACATGCATGCGTCCGTGCACGCGCGCGCCAAAGGTATTATTTGATGACTCGCTCCTCATAAGTGACCGCCGATGAGAAGAATGAATGGTGGGGGTCATGCCCTGATTTTGCTGTTATCTTCCTCTTTTGTGCTGTTACTAAATTCCTAGGAAAAACAAAGGAGGATAGGCTGCTGAATGCAAGATATGCGATTTCTGTGGCACGCAAGCTGGGGGCAACTATCTTTCTGCTTCCAGAGGACATTACAGAGCGAAACCCAAAAATGGTAGTAGTAGTAGTAGTAGTAGTAGTAGTGGTAGTTGTACACACACCGAACGAAGAGAGCTGTTGTTGCTCCTGCAGAGCTACCCATAATATGATGACAACGACGTTGATGGTGATGATTATGGCTGCTGGTGGCGGTGATGGTACAGATTAAAATTGTTTATTTTTCTCGAAACGCACAAGCAACATTATTAAGCGAAGCCACGTGCAATTCTTAGAATCGTAGCAAGTAATCACAGTGAGATAGAGATTTTTAGAACAACTTATTGAAGCATTCTTGCTCTGATCAGGTGATGACTTTTGTTGGAGCTGTCCTTGCGCTCACGACGTAACAAGAATTAAGGTACAGTGCCGCATTTGCAGGGGCATCCGTAATGCGAATCAGTTTCAACTTCGTGGGACTTGTAAATCTAAGAATCACTGACTTGCTACTGTGCATGATCCTAAGTCATACGTTCATATAACGTGTCCATCATGCAGCAAATGCGGCTGCTCTCTGCGCTACGTAGAATTATAAGTCGCTACCTGTCTAGCTGTGTAGTAGTTACCATAGTGTTGCGCCTGCCGGTTGCACACTTGATCATGCGAATCTAGTCACCGAATGTGCGTGTGTGCCCTAGCATGTCTCAGGATTTAGAGATCATTCATACGAGATCGCATTTATTAGAGCATGCTCATTAGATCCGTTTTGGGGTGTCGTTTATGCGCAGCATGCAGTGCTAGAGTGTGTTGTAGAAGTCATGAGTGGAAGTGCGCCCAGCTAGCAGCTAGCTCAGCCTAGCAGCGTTTTGGCGCTGTGGTGGTTGTTTACGACACTGTGCTGCACATCTCTAGACATGTAGCAGATGCATGCAAGGAAGGGCTAAACTTAGCAAAGTGTGCGTTGCGCCAGCACATCTAGATGACATGTTGCACATCTAGCTAGACATGCTGGCAAGCATGTCTCACTACCAAGACTATGACTAGCTAGCTAGGTGTAATTCAATGTATATATTTTTTCAATTGTCACTTTCAAGACTGCAGCTAGATGCGATGAGTGCAATACCCAGATCTAAAAGATGTTGCTGTCGCCAAAATTCACAGAATGCATAGGCTACTTCTAGACGTGAGGCACGAAAGTAGCACACCTAGACACCTCAAAAACAGCTACACAGAGCAATCTCTAGGTTTACTTTGTACAATCCAAAAGGTAAGCAAATAGCTAAATATCTCAAACATCAGGGGTGGGATCCTTTCTCTACCACAATGTCTTGCTCATGCGTATCTAGACATTGGCACACGTCTTAGCTATTCTGCTGGTTTCCTTTCAGCGGGGGAATCTCTTAAATTGCTTGTTGCATTTGGAATGGCGGATGACCCCGGGCCCTGATTTCTCTGCTGCTGCCTTTTATTCCCCTCCTTTTCTTTTATCAGAATCCAGTTGTCAAAATACGTTTCTTTGCAAAGATCCTCTCCAACTTTAAAAAAACGTTCCACTTTGTACCCGCCATTCGAACTGGGCTTGCCTGTGTTGCGTTGTTTCAACTTCCCCTCCCAGCAGTTTTCCTTGTTCTTTCGTTTTGAGGGTTGATATAAGTCGAAGATCCTCCAGCCATAAGGCTCATTATCATCCATATCGTAAAGAATATGCTGGCTGCTCTCCCCCTTCTTTTTTTTGAACAGGTCCATGTTAACCGTCTCTGGGAAATCCATCTCCTCCCATACATCCCCGAGTGCATCTTCTTTCGTTTGCTTCCAGTAGTCTTTTACATACTCCATTACCAGCTCGGTCCCTGCCTCGATTTCTCGAGTTGTGAAGACATGAATTTCCTTGCGCCCCCTGTTTTTTGATTTGTAAAGGCGCGCGCGCACGTTGACGAGAGGCTTTTCCTTTTTTTTCCTGCAGCCGTTGATGAAGCGGTGCCACGATGCGTCTTGCAGATTCCCGCATTCCACCTTCAACATGGGCGATTGGCCTTCCACCCTTGCCCACTTCTTACGGAGCACATAGAATGAGTGCAAGGAGTCTGCACCAGACAGATGAGGAAAGGTATAATCTCCTTTGATGACCCCAAGGTCCGTGTCTGCAGGAAGATCCACTGTCGTAAAAGCACCGAGCCCGTGAAGAGGAGAAGGTTTTATTTCTATACTCGCAGGCTGCTGGTTGCGGAAAAATCTGATTTTGATCTTGCTGTTGATCCGCAGACCTTTAGACGATTTCAATCGATTTTCCGACACATCGAGACTTACAATGCTCCTTGGCAAACGCTCTTTATTGATGATAGTAAGGTTGTTGAACGAGAGATTCAGGTCCTCAAGCTTTCCGCACCTTATAAGTGGGGGCATCTTTGAAAGCTTTGTGGAACTTAGATCTAGGACTTTGAGGTTACGAGAATTAACAGTATAGAACTTACTCAACAACGTCTCCATGCAACCGAATTCCTCTTCGCCAGACAAGTCCGCTTCGATCTTGATATGCTGCACTTTCCCGAGCGACGGGTGTTTCAACTCCCAGGCCGAGAGAGGAAACCCCGAGACAACAAGCTTCTTCCCCTCATCCTCGAATTTCATGTTTTTGCACTTGATCATCTTCGAGCTGCCTGAGCTCTGTCTTGTGGATCGTCTTCTTTGTCGTTCCCTCTTTTGATCACGTTGTTGCTGTTGCGGCGGCGACGACTGCGGACGATGGGTTCGTTTGGAGCTGCTGCTGCTGCTGCTGCTGCTGCTGGGAAGCTCCTTCTCCCCGCCCCCCTTTTTCTCGTCCTCGTCCTCACACCCACCCTCTGCATCATTTTCGTTGCCGCACAAAGCACTGCTCATATGTTTGAGAGCAGTCGGAGGCTTGAGCTGGGTTTTTACCTCCTCCTCCTTCTCTTCCTCCCCTTCCTCCTCCCTTTGTCCTTCATTAAAGCATCCTGAGTCGTACCGAACAACCAGATCTCACAACCACGTGATCTTATCTTGTATACTCTTAATTATTAACAAAGTGGCACCACCTTCCACGTCGTAGTCAATTTTTGGATGAAGCTTCATGGTTTTCACGTAGAAGCGACAGTACGCCTTGATGTCTGATTTTGTTCTTTCATCACCGCCATCCTCCTCTTCAAAAAGCCTACATATTAGCCCTCTTGGTTATGCAATATCGATTCGCTGCTACTTTCTACGCATAGTATTAAAATCTGTTACAACTTTAGAAATTCCTTCTTTCGGGCGCCATCAAAGTACTTCTCCCTAAAATCCACTAATTTCAACCGGTCGCGGACTGCTTGGAGTATCACCTGCACAATGATGACGACGACGATGAAGATGATGATGATGATGATGATGGTGATAATAACACGACATGCTGTATAACTCGAAAAGAAACATAGAATCCTTGACGCAAAAGTCGACGGTGGGGGTGTTAAATAAAGTGTTAGCGGCGGCTGCTGATCACATACTCGGGATGTTTCTTTGATGGGAGTAGTAGAACTTGCAGGAACAATGGCGGTCAGCGGAGGATCCACCTGCTTTCTCCAATCCATCAAGAGCAAGCAACATGCTCTCCATATACCTTCTGGCAGCCACTTGGACCTTTCCAAAAACGAATGGAGCGACAACAAGTCCTCAGCCTTAGAGATCTCAAATTTGACTCCCACGTGGCCAAATCTGTGTTCTATCCCCCTTTCTTTGAGGTGGACCGAGCTGTTATTCTCCATAGAAGGTGGTCGTCGCACGCAAATCTTGAAAGGGAAATTACTCTCGCTGCAACTGAAAAGTGATAGGAGATTTCAAAACAAACGGCGGGGCGACGGTTGTATAATGACTTGCACCACCCAAATCTGAGGCAGCCATCAAGTTGGATTGGGACCCCTCCGATTGCACTGAATTTCTTGTTGAGGAACGTCATAAAAAAGGCCCATAGACCGCTTTTGCTGAATGAGACGGTGAAGCTACGAGAGTCCAGAGCACTGCCGCTATCGAGGCTGAGTACCACATAAGGTTTATAAAATATATTATCGGACTGATGTACAGACAGGGAACTCGAATGATCTTAGTCTTGAGCAGGCTCTTTGTAAGACATAAAATAAATAAATAAATGTATATATATATATATATATATATATATATATATACGCGTGTGTGTGTGTGTGTGTGTGTGTGTGTGTGTGTGTATTCTTAGTATCCGTTCTACAGACGGATGAAGACGTGAAGCATGCGAATTCAAATGCTCCCCACCTCAGAGGAATTTCGCCGAAGGGCTTCTGTGCTAGCTTGCCGTCTTGGCCGTAGAGATGAAGAAAGACATGGCCTCTGCAGATTTTATTTTCCATCTCTGTCTTAATGTCAACGTCTCTGATTTGTTTCAAGCCGTCTTTAAGGGATTTTACTTCAATGTTCAGCTCCTCCATCATATATTTTCTTGAAGAAAATTAGTCATTTGGCAAAAAATAGTTAAAACAATTAGTATCACCAGAAAATAGTGGGAAGATGAAGAAGTTTGTGCTGATAACGAGTAGATTGTGAAGAGGCTGCTCAGTCAGTAAGCTAGTAAGGTGTGAAATGAAGAAAATAGTGGTAATAAAATAATAATAATAATGATAATAATAATAATAATAATACTAAATGTGGTGTGATGATGATTATACTGATGGCAATAACGATGATATTCATAGTGAAAGATATTTTAGATGCAGACTCGGCATTTGATACCTGACATTGTGGAGTTGAAGCTGTTCGAAAAAGGATTGCGACAATTCCAGTTTCATGGTTTCATGAATGAAATTCACAAACTGATCACTTGTTTTTATAGGAATTCCAGCAACCGTCTTCTCCCAGTTGATTTCACAATCTCTCTTCCCACGTTTTCCCCCCCTTGAGCTTGACGCATTGCAACTACTGCGTCTTGTCTTCTTGGTGAGACGATTTGAAGTCACCGGATGGCTTAGTATCCGTTTTTGTCCATTACTCCTTGGCATCATGCTTACTCCTAATAAAATTCGTGCTCAATCTGTGCCAAGCAAGGTTATTGCGTCTCTTGTCCTGTGTCAATCAAGGCTATGCGTGTTGCGTTGGTAGGTTGAGAGCTCAAAGCTGCTTGGGGGCTTCCCGCTTTCAAACAGTGTTTACATCTCACTGCACATACGACAATGATTTCGCAGTTTACTATGGGAAAATCACCTGCATTCTACGATTTTTAACTACACCCAGCGTTCTTTTCGCCACTGGGAGCTGGGAGCTACTCTTGCATCTTTTTCTGTAGTATCTGCTACGATTTTGATGATCCCCCCTGCGATTATTCCACCTTACAAATCCTTGTCGTTTTCATGATGCGACAAACTTAGAAAAGCAACAAATGTGCGTTGCCGAGATGACTGATCAACTCAACAGCTACTACGAGCTGTGCGAATCCCCTTCCCCCTGCATTGAGTCTCACTTGCAGTTACGTCGCTACGCGAAGCAACTCTGCTCCCTTTTCCCACCCTTTCTCCTCATCCTCATCCTCCTCAGGGGACTCTATATTTAAATCTACGGGGAGGAGAGTTTCTCAGCGCGTATTATGTCTGAAGACTCATCCCCAGCATCAGCAGCAGGAAGCATAGCTCTGCATTTGACCCGCGAGTTTTTCCTCCAAAAGGACTTCAAGACGAGCCATGATCACCTCCTTCGAGATCTAGGGTATCTGCATAACTTAACTTTTGCAGTGGCGACGATTCCTTACTTTACCACAAAATATGGCAGCAAAAAACCCGAAAGCTGCACACGCGCTGGACTTGCACGATCACTTGGAATTGTGAAACACTTCAAGGTAGTAGCGGTCATTGGGCTATATTTTATGTTCCCAGACTTTATCTAACTGATCGTCATTGCACTCCATGAATGATAAAAGAAAGCTAAGGCTAGTGGAGGAAACGTGTCTTTGTTGGAAGTGCTGATAGGCTTACAACTCTTCCGAAAGAAAAGAAAGACTTCAAAGCAAGCTACTTTTTCGGTTGAGGTATGATTTTGTACTCTTGGGTATGCGCTCCTCGTTGCAATCTAATGCTCCGATGCCGGATAATAACAAATTGAACCAGGGCTCCACGAAGACGGCATATGCGCTCATACGAAATTATCTCCGGCGCAGTAACTTTAAGAAAACCCTTAGCTCTTTTCTGGAATGTAACGACAACAGGTGAATTATTGCATTATTGCTACAGTTCAATATTGTGTGCTTGTCGTGTTTGACACCGTGGATGTATTGGGCAGCGGGGACATCTCCCGTGAGTTGGGTATGTTAAAGCTAGTTCAAAAGCAGCGACAACAAGGCATCAAGAGATCGGTTCTTGAGGTTAGATATTATGTCCACAAGTACGCACGCATACAGCATGTAAGGCTGTGAGTGTACATCGATGTGTATGCACTGTTTCATCTCGAGGATGTCGCGTATCGTCCGTAGATCACCCTCCTGCCGATAACATTGCCCGCTTCAACCGAACACCGCACTGAGAAAATCTCCTCTGTGAATGTTATCATCTTTTTGTTGCTACTGCTACTACTACTACTACTACTACTACTACTACTACTCGTACTTATGCTCCTCTATTATCCCACTACTACTACTACCCTAGACTCTCGTTGACTACCAACAAAAGAAGAGAGCTCTAGCAGCAGCTTCTCAATCCTCGCAAAGAAAGACAGCTTCGAAACCCGGCGATAATTCCTCTGCCGCCTCCCCACCTATTTCACCCACAGCAGCTACTTCTTCCAACCCTCGTAGGAATACCAATTCATCATCATCAGCTTCAGTAGCGCGTCTAAGAGGAGGAGGAGAAGGGCGAAGTAAAAACTCATCAGTGCGGAATAATTTCCTTTCTTACGGAAGTAGTTCTCTTGAGACGAAAACGACGAATACGATGACGACGACTGTGCGGACAAAAGGTGTCGGCAGCAATAGACCAAACTCCAGAGAAGGACAAAATAGGTTGTTCGGTAGCAGAAGAAAAGGAGGCGAAGATAGAGGAGCAGCAGGGTCGAGGAGGGGAGCAGAGAGAGAATCGATGATGAAGAAGAAACCCAGCAGCCCAAAGAAGAAGAATGCATCAGCGTGCAGGAGCGAAGAAGGGGAGGAGGAAGAAATGCTCATCGAGGAGGTGGTGAATGAACTTATGAGCGGGTCTGAGATGCAACAACCTGTTTATTAAGGCATCATTTGTTTGTAGATTGATAATATGGACCTCGGGATGGACAATGATGACATCATCGATATGGTACAGAAGAGTGAGCAACTGCGTGCGTGTTTGTGAATGATGTGTGAGTAACATTGCGCACTGGAGACAGCATTTCGAAACAGCAGCCTCTAAGATTCTTATTTGTGTGGGGAAGAAGCAACACTCCCCCTCCTCTCTCTCTCTCTCTCTCTCTCTCTCTCTCTCTGTGTGTGTGTGTGTGGTATCAGTGTGTGTTGATTCTGACTTCGAAACATCTAGCAGCATCCATCAATGTGTGAATGATGAAGGAATGATGACTTGATGTTTTGATACTGCTGCTGCTGCTGTTCAAGCACCCCAAGGAGGACACCAAGTTGAACATGAGAGGTGTGTAAGTAGTTTCCTCTCTCCCTCATTTAGTTGCTGATGCTTGTTGCAACGAGTACGGCTCACAATGAAGGGGAATATATGGCCACAATTTGCTGATATTAAAGACGACGTGCGTAGCCCTTCTTAAAACACGATTCCTTTGAATTGACCAGGTCCTTCAAATAGAAAAGGTGGGATCCCCTCTGCTTCAAGCACTAACGTACCACGTCAGCTCCTCTCCTCCATTAAGGTGAGAGAATATATATATATATATATATATATATATATATATATATTAATATTTGTTTCCTCGATTAAACGACGACGATGCCCCCTTCTGCATCCCCCCCTTCCCTCCCTCATGTATATAATACAATATTCTTATAATTTTCTCTCTTCTTAGGTAAGCAGGTTGAAGACTCTGCTCTTTGGAACTCCTAAAGGAAACTTTCGTGAAGAGTGGTGTGTACGTGTGTGTGTTTGTGTGTGTGTTTGTGTGTGTGTCTGTGTGTGTGTGTGTGTGTGTGTGTGTGTGTTTTTTTTTGTGTACACGTTGCTTTCTATAAGAGACACAGCATAAATATATCCCTCATTTCTTTCTTTCCAACTCCTCTCGCGCTCTTTCTTCTTCTCTTGTCTCTTCCTGATTTTCACCATCCTTCCTCTCTTCAGGAAGTATCAAGGCTTTTATTTTAAGAAGGCTGAAGAATTAGAGGTGGTTGTTGGTGATGGTAGTGGTGGCGGCTATTTCGGCACACAGAGAGAGACAGAGAGAAAGAGAGATGTTTTGATCGACAAAGATCGCAGAATCTTGCATCAACATGATTAATCCGAGGCTTTTCTTTACACTGCTATATCATCCCACTTCCTAACTGCCGATCTTAGGCCGAAAGCTTAGGATTCGGCCTTGTGCAAAGAAAAGGGTGGGGATGGCAATACGTGCATGCTGTTCCCAAGTTTCGATGTATCATTTCTCATGTAATAATGAATCAGCAAAAGCTGCAAATTGCTCCAAGCATGCTCTTCCCCCGCCCTCTCCTCTAGCTCATTGTTACTGCGATCATCTATTATTCAGAGGGCCATGTGGCGTCCTAGCAGCTGTACAGTGTGAAATGGTACTTTTGTGCACACAGCATCTCTTAAATCCACACTTTTCACCTCCACCATTAGGGTTGGATTGGCATGTACGCTAATTTTGGGGGAATATTTTTCATCATTTATAACTTAAAATACAAAGCAAACACACACACACACACACACACACACACATCCAAACTACATTACATTGGTAACATGACACATAAACTATTGCTGAATGTGGAAGTAATGTTGCTGTTCTGGCGATTACATCCACAGGTGCGCTTCCTACTTTTCGATAGTGAGACAGAGAGCAAGGCGAACAAGGTAGTAGCATGCGCGCCGATGCATCATTGATATTTTACTTGACGCTTTTCCATTTTTGTGACACACCCTCTTCTGTGCTGGTGAGGAACTCCAATCATCATCATTATCATCGTGACTGTTATCTTCATCCAGATTGCTGATATATATATATATATATATATATATATATATATTGTGGTATCTGTGCGTGCGTGCGTGTGTGTTCAGACAAAAAGTGACTGGAAGAAATTCCTAGGTTGTAACCGAACGTGATCGATAAAAAATGCTGAAAGGAAACACGGTTGTTGGATAGATCATTCTTCATCTTATCTGAACTACTATGAGCAGGCCCAAACAGCTCCATCTTAAACGCGGCGCTGACTTCCGCGCTGACAGAGATATTATGGAGGTAACACGTGATACGCGTGACCTTGTGAGGGATGCGACGAGACATAAGCCGTTGAAGAGAATAATAATCATAATAATAGTAACAATAATAATTAATAATAATATAAATAATAATAATAAATATAAAGAGCTTTGTTGTATGTAATAATGGTCGCCAGAGCTGGAAGTGAAAGGAAGTGTACCGTCGTCGTGGGGAGAGATCTGAACATGGTAGAGATTACCTTACAATATAGTAGTTGGATGCAACCATTCACACACAGATGTATGCTCCTCTTAAATATGAGTGATACGAGTTTCTGTGATCTATCAAACGTGTCATCTTGATTTGGATTTTGGTATGAGGAGGAAAGCGACTTCTTTCTCTTTTTCCCCTTTCTCTCTCTGTCTCTCTTTCTCCAATATACTCTCCTCCTCCTCTTAATCCTCATTAACCCTCCCCCCCTCCCCCCCTCCCCTATGTGCTCTTACACAGCCCTACTCCGCTACATTCACATCAAGATCGTCTACGAGGGACTTCATCGCAGCCAACCTACACAGTTTCCAGGTAAAGACAACTACTTTGCCACGTCATCAAAATCGTATACATGCATGCATGCAGCAGAGGAAGGGCATTATCATTGTCTTCCTGAGGATGATTTTTGAGTTTTCTCCAATACCTCATCATTCCCCACCCCCCACCGAGAATAATCATCACCATCCGTCCAAACAGAAGGAAACAGGTCCTGGAGTGTGCTTCCTTGTCTATTCCATCATGGTATGTAGTAAGATCAGAACAGCAGATCAGTAGTAGTATGCCTATTCTCGTCTTGCTCCTGGTATGTTGCTCATGTTTGCTTTTTCTCCTTGTTTCTTCTTCTTCTTCTTCTTCTTCCTCTTCTTCTTGCTGGCACTACTACTACTACTACTACTACTACTATTACTACCACACCTCTTACTGAAGCTGTCGCACGGAATCGAAGAATGTCGCAAAGAAATGGACGAGACTTCAAATCGGCTTATAGTTGATTATGGATATTGCGCACAGGTTTGTCAGTTGGCATAAGTATACTTATTTATCTCCCCCCCCCCTCCCCCCCCCCCTCTCTAGATGCCAAGATGTATGGCCTGCCATGTGTGTATTGACCTGAAGGATGTTTAGTGTGTGATGGCTGCGATAAGGGTGCGCTTTGTTCGCTATTACTTTCCTTTTTTGTTGTCTTTTTGGGTGTTGCCAAGAAATTAACTTCATCATGCATCGAACGAATAACACAGGAGCTCGTCAATCTGTGTACATTAGGGAAGGCAGTGTCACATGTATATCCAAGCAACACCTACATCAAGAACTATTATATAATATATATATATATATATATATATATATATTATAATACATGTTCATGTTGAAGACAGAGAGAGGGCAGTGCAAGAGTGAGAGAAAGAGAGTGAAAGAGAGAGAGAGAGAGAGAGAGAGAGAGAGAGAGAAAGAGATAAGATGAAGTGTTCGGTATCTGTTTCCTGCGGTATTGCTACTACTGACCTATCTTTCTTCTCTACCGCCCCCCTTTCCACTTTTCTTAGGTAGAAGCTATTGATTTACTTTGCGTATGCGTATTTTGAATAGGTACACTCAGGAGAGTGCGAGTTCGCTGGAAAGGTGTCACTCATAGTATCCCTTAGCAGTATGTCGCCTCAGCGATTTGCTTGCACGTGCGCACAAAAACACCGCGCATTTGGAAGAGAAACGCGATAAAAGCCACTATAAAATTACGTACCGGAATATACTTTTTGGTTAGATTCTTCGAGGAGTGGAGGGAGAGTCTTGCGTAGGGCTTCTATCTCTTCTTGAGCATTTCAAGGTCAACGTTATACAAGACGATGATTGTTGTTGATGATGACGGGTTTGGTGCTAATATATATATATATATATATATATATATATATATACACACCCACACACATACATACACATATATCAACGTGTTATCATCAGTACGTGGAAGTGGGAAAGACTCTAAAGTCACCCAGGTGAATTCTCCAGTATGTTCCGACAGTCATCATCTAATGGCGGCTATTGTTGTTGTTGCTACTTGCAGATATCCAATATGGATCGTTTATAGTGAAAGTCACTATTCTATGCTATTTTCTCCGAAGCTAATCAATGATTCCAACTTATTCGACTTATGGTACTACGACGGCCTAGCAAATCAGGTTCCAAATCTTTAGCGTACCCATCACTCAAATCCTGAAGATTATGAACACGGTCGTTTTCTGATCGTCTTCATCTTTTGTTGTTTTCTTCTTCTTTTTGTTGTTGTTGTTGTTCTTCTCCTTCTTCTTTCTATGCTGTGGCGTCAGGATGAGGAAATTCGCTTGACAGTACGATGTAATACATATCTTACTAAACCGTAGTTGGAGAAGGTGTTGAAATGTGTCTTCATTTTTAAGTGATAATAATTTGCTCTCTCTCTCTCTCTCTCTCTCTCTCTCTCTCACACACACACACACACACACACACACACACACACAAACACACGCGCACAAACTTTGGGTTGGTTTTGAACGTATTTACTTTACCATTTGGACAACAAGCAGGTAATGCAAATGTCCCAGAAGACAATGAAGATGATCTAGTGCCTCCGCTCAATAGGGTATCGTAACTTACATGCATCAGGATATAGCTGATATAACATCGAGACACAGCCATATATCATCACAGGCAACGTATGATGATGTCTTTGTCCTCTTTTGCTTTAAAGGTGATACGGACGAAATGGCCTGGAGCTGAAATTGATTGGAACGGAGTAGAGCCTTTGCTGTAGCTGTGCATGCTAATTGCATTATAAACTCTGCTCCATCAGCGTAGGGTGGCAATGAATTGCTGGAAATCAATCAGTCAAAAAAGATTTGCGCACCATAGAATCCTGCAAGTTCTTGTTGCTCATTAGTACTACGTAAAAACGTGCATCGCTAGATCGCATCATTATTTGATTGATGCCTAGATGTGGGCCTGCTCTAGCTGCTAGCCTGCTAGCCTGTGCTAGTATGCCATCAGGGGAGCGTGACAGATCACTCGCTGGCTCGACATGCAATTATGATTTGAAGAACTCGAAGTAGAGCCGATGCGAACAAATGATTTACAAGTAAATGAGCGTTGTGTCCGCTACCATTTTGGGGGGCTGGGGGTAGCGCTAGCTGCTTAGCTTTTGTGCGCGGGACTGTGCTGATGTCACCAAGTGTCAACACGCAGTTCTGCGTCCGTTTGAATTCTGATGATTGTTGTCAACTTGCGATGCTTGCAATCTAGCAATTGATGACAGCAGGCCTACTTGAGTAATCTAGTAATCATTACTTAAAGCAATGCTGCTACGCTCTAGCTAGCTAGACATCACTAGCTAGCTAGATCAATCTAGCAATGGCGGGTGACAAAGCTAGAAAGGGTGCTAGGATACGGCATGTATCGCTCTAGCTAGCATCCCATGCTAGCATGTTCCATAGACATTCTAGCATTGCAGCGACAATGATAGCAAGGCTTCGCCAATGACACGCTAGCACGTTGTCCATCTAGCAAGGTATATATGTCGTACGTCTAGATGTGCACATATGCTGACTTCTGCTGCATGCTAGCACGGCGGGATCGAACGACAATCTTTAACAATCCTACTGCAAGCTACAAATTGTACATTTGGCTCGTATAATTGCACGTCTAGACGAGTTGGTAAATAAGTTACATAGCACTGCTAATATAAATTTTTAATTTAATTAAGAGGTGAGCATTCAATTAGCAAATTGTTGAGTTACATGTTTTCCAAAATTGTGTAATGCACAACATAATTCATGGAATTGATATATGGTCCGTCCAGAACATATTATTTCGGCTGTACATTATCACTATAAATATAACAGTAATGGGGAAAAATAAGATGAAAACTGCAGGACAAAATAATGCACCGTCGTGTAGATAAAATGACGCTAAGAAGGATTATAGCATAGCAATATGAAACGGAGATACTTTAGTAAACCAGTTACATTCTTTGTTCTGCTATCAAAGCATTACTCTCTGTGTGGCGAGGGCGTTAAGCATTAATAAAAATTCGAATCTAATACAATAAACCATCACTGCGATAATTGCTAACACATCTTCAGGTTCAGATGCTGACTATGATTAAATTAAAAAGTAGAAATTACAGCAAATCGTAAAAGCTTTAACGTAGTGGTATGCCTCAGTAAGCATGGCTATTGCAGTACACGAAATTTAGATCTCGTTGTAGGTTCTGTTTATTCATTGTTTGTAATAGTATAAATCTAAGCTTTGATGCCAAAATCATCATGAAGTTCTTCAGCCGCTGAGTATTCATTGCCCGACTGAAAACGCCGCTTCTTCGTTGGATGTTCTGATAATATGGTGAGGCTCGGGGATGGAAGCTGCGCAGGGGAAAATACTGGAATGCTAAGATCCAAGGTCCCAAGCTGCCTCCGAAGGCATATGCCGACATTGCCTTTCAGAGGTAATTCAGTTTTTTTATCCTCATCTTGATCATATTCCGTGAAAGCGATCTCTAAACGCCTGATAAGAAGACATTACAAAACTTCAGATAATTCAAAAGGGTACGAGTGTTGTTGAAGAAAGATGCGAATGATTTACATTGCATTGGGGAGCTTGGTTTTTATGGAGCTCGCGTCATCCGAACTACACTCGGTTTGCGCATCGTCCCGAATCCGTTTTCTTGATTTCCTCGGGCCTAGCTCAGCCGAAGATGATGTACTACCGACGAGACATTTCTGGGACCCCGTTGGTGATGTTAAGAAAATTTGGAACCCTCCTCGATTCTCTGCGTATTTCTTAGGATGATAATCTTGTGTATTTGGCCTTCTAGAAGGTGAAACATTTTGTAAAGCCCGACGTTTCCACCTCGCTACCTTCGCTTCTAATCGGCTATTCAAAAAGCCGAAGTGTGTTGCTTCCATCATCTTTCTATTTGTAATCGTTTCCCTGTTCTTGTCCTGACTTACACGTTTTGAGACACGATTGGTAGCCGAAAATGAAGGAAGCCCTACTGCTTCTTATCGGGTTCTCCGTGCTTTGATGGCCTTGCTCCTCCTCCTCCTATCCTTATCCCCTCCGCTTCTTCTCTTCTTCTTCTTCGTTGAAAGGGAAGGACTGTCTTCTGCGGTGGAAAGGCACAGTGAGTGTGCTGATATCACCGAGAAAGATCCATCCCAGTACGTGCAGGCACCTACTCTTTTCTCCGTGTATTTTCCTTCGTTCTGCACTGGTATCGTATCGTCAATGAATAGTTAAAAATGAGGGGCAATCTTACACCGATAAAATATTTTACCCAGGTGGTAGTCAGGTAGTCTGAATATTTTCACTCGAATAGAGCGAAGAGACATGATAGAGTCCTTGTCTCAGGTCCTTTTTTTAGGCTGAATTCCCTACCTCTATTTTTGGCAATAGGGAAGCTGTTGGAACGTACTGGAAATAAAACCATGTCGCAGTCTGTAAAATGATTGTATTTTCTTTCCTGCTCCTGCTTCCTAATTATTTCTTTTAGCATGCCCGGCCCGACACGTCGACAAGAAATGTGACTCCCATCGATGTTGGGACGGCAACTTCCATGACGACTGCCTCGCTACTAGTAGTTTTGGGATGCTCTCTTGGGGCTGTGAGAACCACCTTTACGCCCCTTGAAACAACGTTGTTAACAAAGACGAAGCTTGGGAATTCTCGAGGGCGGAGTGGGTCTCAAAATTACCACCGCATGCAGAGACTACAAAGAGCTGCATTGCCCTATACATCTCTTCCAAGCGGTAGAGCTGGAATGAACTCTAAACTACAAATCGTGCACAGCGAAGAAAATGGACGGGAAATGTGCAATGTTCAGAAAAGGAGACACTTTTTGGCGTCGATTGCAGCTTCCAGTGGACTTACAATTCCAAAGTGACAGATGAGTGACATTTTTATCTCTGTGACTTATTTTTGCCGTGCTAATCTAAAGGTATGTACGAAGTTGTGAAGATGATGCTCCAATCTCAAAGTATGGAATAGATATTTATAGACGCCATCTCATCATACTCAGCGCCCTTTCTCATGAGCATTTAATTTTTGGTTGAAAGGAAACTCTTTGCCCTCGGCATGGCGAACGGAATGGGCCACTATTACGAAGTTGTGGGGATGGTACAATCCAGACATCATACATCTGTGCCTTACTGCAAATATATATATAAATAAATAAATATATATATATATATATGTGTGTGTGTTTGTGGTGTGGTACCTGTCACTCCTCTCTCTTCTCCACCCCTCTCTCAGGACCGACACGGTGAATTTTCTAAATTCTTCTCCTCCCTTCGCTCAAGGCGGAGTACAAATACAAATCAACTCAAAATTTTGGAAATCGGAGTAGGTTCTGGGCCTAATATGATGGAGGTATTTTATGCACCTTGCTGAATTCAACATTTTTAAGTTTCAACATCGTAGTATTCTCAAAGTGGATTAGAATTGGAAGTCACTGGAATTGATGCAAATCCTTACATGGAGGATTTTGCAGAGAAGAATGCTAGGGTAAGAAGCAAGATTATGAGTGATAATTCAGATACTTATCTCCCGCTCAAATTGACTGCTGCTGACTATGTTCAGATATCTGGGGTTCCATTTCACTTCGTGTTGGGAGACGTCGGAAAATTACCATTTCCAGGTATGTAAATTGCCATTCCTCATTATTATAATTCAATTTTATCTTTAATCAGATGATTCTTTCGATGCAATCGTTTCAACCCTTGTCCTTTGTTCGGTCAGTGAGATTCACTCTAGCAGTTAAAAGGTTCAAGCAAAAATCTAATGAAAAGTGGTTAGGTTCCGAATCCCAATGTTGCGCTCAAAGAAGCCTGTAGGGTGCTGAAGCCTGGTGGTATCTTTTTCTACTGGGAACATGTCCGATCACCAGACAATAATTTGTTAAGACTGCAACAGAGATTCCTTGAACCAGCTCAGCAGGTCTCTGACAACACCTAAATACCATCACATGATCATACAACTTACTTGAAGCATCGTAGCTGCTTGCCGACGGATGCCATCTGACGAGAGAGACTGAATCTTACATCATGTCTTCCGGGTTTCAAGTTCTCTCATCGACGAGGTACAATTTCAAGCCTCTAGGTGTTATTGGTCCGCATATAGCAGGTTTAGCAGAGCGCATAAATGTTGAAGGCACGAAATTGTCTTAAGATTTATCCGTGTGAAACCCTTTCTTGCGTGTTATTTCCATCATATTTCCATCTACTTGTCAAGTCCGTGTGTCAACGATGCGCATACCAACTCTCTATGCTATATCCTAGTACATGCACTCATAAAGTCGAAGCTATGTAATAAGTATATGTAGCGTCGATTATCATCTAGTTATTGCAACGCACATTGTACCAGTTGTACCAGTAGTGCACAAAATATTGGACATGCAGGCTGCTCATCGTCATGACTATAAACTTAGCTTGTTTTGGAGCAACCATAGCCATAGTAGCATAGCAACCTGCGGCGAGTTATAGCCATTCTAGCATTGTAGTGGTATTTCATTATACGGATGAATGAAGTGATTAAATCTTTTCAATGATGGTCATCCTAATGTAGCTATGCAAAGCATCAATGCGGCTGGCTTTGCTTAGGCGAGCCAGCTGAGTGTGTGGCACTGTAGTGTAGCTCTCAAGAGCAATCGTATTGAGTAATATGTAGCATGTAATGCGAAAGACGCAGCAGCCATGCAGTTCATATATGCACAACAAGTAAAAAAGAAACTGGTTCTATCACGGCATCTGTAGCTCATAATGCATGCAGTATCCAGCAACCAGATGCCGTTGCTGTTTGTTGCTAGCAGATGACAAGCAGTGCATGCAAGATTGATCTCGTACACCATGCATATCTAGATATTGTCGATGCTAGGATGTCTAGATGTGTAGCAGATAGCTATTGTGTAATCATGTGTGCATATGCCATTGCTAGACAGATTTGTTGCATTCCCAAGACCTAGTTCATCGACACATTGTTGGTTCCAATCCATCAATTCCGTCGCAGATAGTCAATTTTACACAGAGAACATATCCGTGCCATCATTTTCCATGCTATTTCTGTGTGCCTCAAGTGAGAGCGCGGGTGAGGGAAGGGCTGAAAGAGCTGTTGGAGATGCCACACGTGGTGAATACTTTGTTATCGTGCCGTTCGGATGCTGGATAAAATTATGCTTAGGACTTCACAAACACTTTTTCCTAGATAAAGTAAGCACACAGAAGGCTGAAATATTACTTTCAAAGTGAACCCTATTGAATCAGTGAATCTTTTAAGCCTTTCCGCAGTGTCTATCATTGTGATAATTTGGTAAGAAATAAGAGGATGAAACAAAAATTGTTTCGTACTTCGGTCAAGATCTTCTTCGTATTTAATGCGCTTAAGCCGTTTCTTATGCGGCTTCCCTCTCTGCAAATTAAAGACTCAGAATACAATATTTTTGCACATCATGAAATTTTTGGACCAAGTGGCTTTCGTAGTCGAGAGGAGTCAGATATTGTTTCGCACATGTAATACAATATGGCTTCTGGCTGTTATAGGGATCGAGTTTTTGGAAACGCTTGGTATCCCATCTTGTTTCCACCTAAGACTACTGAATCAATTTTCGATAGGTTCCAGCATTATCATCGACTAAAAAGTAATTGGATCACCTTTCCTGTTCGCATTTCCTCTCGAATTTCTTGAACAGATTTCACCATATATACGTTTCTGTCATTTGAGAGGAGGAGGAGGAGGAGGAGGAGTACGGCCATAAGATGTCTTCTCTACGAAGTTTGAGTGTAAAATACCTCATTTTCAATTTCCTATGCATTTTCTTATTTTTGGCCCTTGCCTTCCTCTTCCGTTGGTACTGGCTCTGCGTCCCACTCAGCCGCCGTGGTCGCCACATCCACAGCACAGCATTAACGAAGAAAAAACATCCCCCAGCCCCGCCGAATCCGACAAAAATTAGAATCAGCCCGATAAGAAATCTAGTGCGGCAAATCCTTGATGTGTCATCAGCAGCAAGATTCTTCGGACGGCGTTGGTCATGTTTCATGGATTTCCAGTCTTATCTCATTGTTCCAACAATCAATAGAGCAGAGTATCAGTGCTAGCACAAGGAAAGGAAACGCTGTTTGACGTCCTTTCTCCCTCTTAGAAGTCTGTATTTGATCTCGATGGCCAGAGACAGCTGCTGTTCTATAGCGTGCATTCAAATTAACGCCGCATGGCAGAACGTGACTCTGGTGGAGGTGGTGAAGGCGCAGACGTTCAACTGAGCAAGATAGTAGTCTTGATTTAGACCAATAATAACCTGCATTTAACCAAGAAAAGAACAGAATAACATAAAGGGAGGTCCTTAGTCGAACGAAAATGAGCCAACGGTTGTGATATGATTCTACGATATTTTTCTGTAGGAATAATATCGAGATATATAGGTACATCGACGGTCGAAAAGAAAGTGTTGTTATTGTTGTTGTACATGCTGGGAACTGCCTTTTTCCTTCTCGGTAGTGCAGAGTAAGAGGAGAGCTCAGCCTTCAAGCACCCCCCCCCTCCCCTCCCTTTCTTTCACTCTCCCCCGACGCGGGGAGAAACATTTCCGCCTCTTCTGGGCCCATCTAATACAGAAAGGACCATAGGGTCCACCCGGCCCCAGCCCAATTCGATGGGCATGGTGGGGAGGGGCCGGGCGGAGGCTAGAAAATGGGGTTGGGTGGCACGGAACGCGATCTGGACAATACTTGTAACGCTGGTTCTTTCTGGCTCAGTTTCGCGAAGCCAACCGAAAAAATCAGCTTTATTTCCGGCTGGTACTCCTCTTTCAACACCATCATCAGCTAGAGGTAGACATACATGGCATGGCCAGGTTGTAAAGCTAGAACAACACATGGGAACGGTGCATCGGCAGCGACCGCATCATGCGCGAGGATTCCATCTTTATTCCGTGCCAAGAAGTGCCAGCTTCTCTTTTTCCCAAATCCCATCTTTTGAGGGACCGTCATCATCGATGTCGCCCTGGAGGATGCGCGCCGTGACCAAAGATGATGATGGTTATCATGGAAGAGGATCGAAGTCAACGAATTCCGCCAGGAGCGCCAGTACGAGAAGATTTTGCTCCGAGACTCGCTCCTTTTCAAGAACAAGATGCTTCAATTCAAGAATAGCTTCTTCTTCTTCTTCTTCGTCTTCTTCTTTCTCCTCCTCTCCCGGTGAAGACGGCCATCAAGAAGGCTTGGGGACGAAGAAGGTGGGAGAAATGCCCGAAAACGAGCAGTCGGTGCTACCTACCGAACCTGACTTGCGTGGTAAATTTTCTCAAGAAAAGGGGGGGAAGAGCCTAATCGAGGGAGATGACGTTGAGACGGCCTCCTTAAGCGTAGGCTCAAAAACCACCACAGCATCGACACATGTGCCCTCTACAAACCCCCCTCCTTCAGCAGGCACACCGATGTCATCGTTGTCGTTGTCGTCGTCATACAGAGGAAATACAACACCTAAAATCACCTCTAAAAACGTCAACAACAACAAGGAGGAGGAGGGGGAACGTCTCGCGAGGAGCTTCACCAATAGCACCCAGCAGTCGTCAGCGCGTAACCTTGAACAGCCTCCAAGGAGGAGGGGGAAAGGTTCATCTGGTAGAGGTGGGAAACCACGTAATTCTTTCTCCTCAGTAGGAAGACCCCCATTATCAGAACCTGTCGTTGCGAGATACAATATGCTGCTCAAACAAGCTGCTGCGGTAGGGAATCAATGCAATGGTTATCATGCTTATCACAACCCAAAATGTTCTCGTTCTTCTTCCAACTTTCTCATCATTTCTCGAGCGTCCATGCACAATTTCTCTTTCGCTTCTTGCTCAGATGAGCGATCGACAACTTTTGGTTGTACCATATTTACTAACGGTGTTCATATTCAACATAATTGGAAATGTAGGAGAAACGTTGGAAACGAAGTTTGGAGATTTTCAACGATATGCTTCGCGCGTAGCTCCGGCCTGACATCTATACATACAACACACTTATTAGAGCTTTAGGCAGGGCAAACCTACCAAATCAAGCGGAGAGGTAGTAGTAGTAGTAGTAGATGTATACGCTGTCTTTGAAGAGTATAGTAATCAATGATGGTGGGAATCACCTTGTCGTTATTCTACATATAAAATCTAAAATATATTTCATTCAATATTGGCACTTCATCCCCTCTCATATATCATTCTTCATCCATCCCCCCCCCCCCCCCCAGAATATTTCAGAAATTTCTTTCCGCAAATGAAACCAGTAAGTTGGGATCAACAACTTCTGTGACTACACCCAATGAGGTAGTAGTAGTAGTAGTAGTAGTAGTAGTGTAGTAGTAGTGCTTATTAATATAGGGATTGGTATGATGAGAGATGAAGGAGCGCTGCTGGTGTCCATAATCAAGCAAACTAGTGCCTGTCGTTTCATAAGCACACACAGCAGATAACTTGAGTCAATCAGGTGAGTTATAGCTTGATGATACAAGCAAACAAGCGAAACTGGCGGAAGGCCACAGAATACTTCAACAAAATGGACTCGGTAGATCATCCCTCATTAGTATGCTACTGTAGTAGTAGTAGTAGTAGTAGTAGTAGTAGTAATAGCAGTAGTAGTTTTTGAGGGACATGGAGGAGGTTGCTTAACCTTAACGTGGTGTGCGGTGTGATGTATGTGATGTTGTAAACACTCAGGATCCAAACCTTGCATTGAACACTGTCGTCTATTCGCAAATAATCTCCATTCAAAGTAAGATTTTGACTAGTATAAAATGAATATACGGCAGCACTAGAACGATGACAACGGCGATGTATCTCCTCCTCCTCCTCCTCCTCCTTCTCACTCAGCCACTACCACTACTACTACTACTACTACTACTACTATGCAAATACTATCAACTTACATCGGAAGAAAATAAGTGATGACAACTATGGGGGTTGAAGCGTATGGTATGAATTTCTATGCTGTAAAAAGATCTTTCTCACTTTTCTCTTTCTCTCTTTGTCTTTTTCATTGTGTTTAAAGGCACGCATGGGCGATGGATGGATGCTCTTGAATCATATCGACGGTACCAGTCAACCAACCAATCAATCAATCAATATTTCGCATACTACCCCACCGTTTTTAATGTGTAGATACTGCTATAATTTGCTCTCATGTGCCGCTATGAAATTGATTATAATGATAATGATGAGGAGGGGGAGGATGGATGGATGGACAAATAAAGAGAGGAGGGAAAATGAGATGGGGACATTGAAAAACCGGATGATGATACGTATAATACTCACCTAGATACTCGTAAATATGTCGATATACAGCATGTACACGCTCACACACACACACACACACACACACATTGTGTGCATTCCTATCAGCATGCTCCTTCGTGGAATCGAACCCAATGCACTCACAATATCGTCCGTGCTAAAGGTAAGAATGCAAACATTAAACACAATTTTTGTAATCGTCATTATGATCCTCATCATCATCTTCTTCTTTTTCGTCTTCTTCTTCTTCTTCTTGACAGGGATTAGCTCTAGCTAATAGATGGCTAGATGCGATGGAGATATTTGATGAGTATGAGATCAAGGTACACACACACACACGAGAGAGAGAGGGGGGGGGGGGGGGGGGGGGGGGAATTTGTTATGCATTTTTTTGGAAATTAACCACCCAAACCCATTTGCTTTTC
>ADNK01001024.1:0-18387 GCA_000320545.1 Bigelowiella natans CCMP2755 | reverse complement strand
CCCCCCCCCCCCGATGTTGTTTAAAGGGGGGGCCGTTTTAAAGGGGGGGGGGGGGGGGGGGGAGGGGGGGAAAAGGGGGTTTGGGAAATGGCCAGATTTTCCCGGGGAGTGTCCCGAAAAGAAATGAATTTAGGCAAAGGGGGGGGCCAAAAGAAAAAACTTGAATTTTTTTACAACATCCCCCCCCCCCCCCCCCCCCTCTCTCTCTCTCTTACTCGTCAATATTCGCGCCTGCTTTCGTTCTCTTCCTCCTCCTTCATCAGGAGCACCACCGGGTGACAAAGAGGCTGAAGATGAACGATCTGGCCAAGCTGGCAGCAAAGGTGTGGTGCGCGTTTTGGAGAGTAATTTCCCCTCTTCCGAACCATCCCCGTCTTATCCCCGACAGTTTTTTGACTAACGAATGATGCTCGTGTCTTTTGTCCTTTGTTTTGATGCCCCTTCGGCCGCGGCCTCGCCCGTCTCAGCATTATTCTCGATATGCGCCGTATCAATTTCTGGCCTACTGGTATGAGCTGTGGAAGGGCTACGAGGCGAGGAGGTCGGTCACACGAATAACACACACACACACACACACACACACACACACATATATATATATATATATATATATAATACTTATCTCCAATTAACAATGTTTCTCAGGGGTACTATATCCACTCGCTGGGTTGTCTGCGGCGATGATCTGTAAGTAGTTTACACAAATAATATATATATATATATATATATATATATATATATTATATAAATTCGGTTGTCCAACAAATATAGCGAGAATCAATCGCCGCAAAGCATATTTCCCCTTCTCTCACGAGGCTACGAATCGACAGCACAGAGGCTGTACTACGCTGCATCGTAGTGAGCTCTTCGTGTTCGCTATTCAGGAAAGGCCGTTCGGTTCTGTTTGACGTGTCGTCTAAGTCTTCGCCGCCCCCCTCGGCGACGCCCAAGAAGCGGAAATCCCCACCGCAGAAGAAGCAGCAGCAGCAACAACAACAACAACAGGCCAGCACTCCAGATGGAGGCACCGGCGAGAAAGGAAAAACATCAGGTAGGCGGTGTACTGCCGAAACGACATTTTGTGTTTAAAAATTAAAAGAAAAAACTATCGAAACAATCCGTTCTTGAAGCTAACACGGCCGTCATCGCTATCAGCTTCTGCGGTGTTTCGCAGGCTGTCTCAACTGCAAACTGATTCCGATCCAAACCAATGATGTTCTTACATGTAGTGTGCGTGGAAGGAGCAAGTGGCGGTCGTCGTCGCCACCGCCGCCGCCGCCTCGATTCTGGACGTGATGCGCAGCAGAAGTAAAATCAGCAGCCGCACGCTCGTCGAGGTCGCGATGAATAACAAGTCCTCATCCGCTTGGAAATGACAAAGTCTACCTCGGATCGATGTGTGCGAATGAGCACAGGAACAGTATCCTGTTACGTACACAGCAGATAGAATAATCGGCAAACGATTTAACCCGGTATGATGCCAAGCGTACGATTCATGTATAGAGAAGGGAAGATCGGGCGATCGGCTAGTTTGGGGGGCGGAAAAAAGGAACATGTCTAGAGATAGATTAAGCATGTAACGCGCTGCTGTTTAGCATGCAGCTAGCTAGCGCTTCTGGCGTGCATGCACGCCATAGTTATAGTGATAACACTATATAAATATGAGACGTATGTAATAAATATATTTAATAATTGTTCCAAATGTGTCATCCTAATGTAGCTGTGCAAAGCGGCGGCTAAATGCCTAGATTATACGGTTATGCACATGTAAGCGAGCGCTTTTCTAGATACCTAGTCTTGTGTGTATGAGACGCTACGGATATAATGAAGTGATCCTGTATATGTATGTTACATACGCTATGGCCATGTATAATTGTGTCAGCTGCACAAGCAATGTCGAGCGTGTATGGACCGCAGTCGTGTTGATTTGACCTGATTGCGAGGTTGTTACGTTGTGGTTATATATTTTTATCATATCACGCATCGTTGTTGTGCATGCATGGCGAGTAGGGTTATCCTTCCATGTGGACAAATAATCCCCGCCGCTTGTTTGAATGCCTGTGTAGCAGGGCCGGCGCTCAAATGGCCACTATCCATCGGCGCAACTGCTCTCGTCTTTCCGCAGAGTGAGGCGCACAGTGCTCGCCTGCTGCCAGATCATCTCGCCCGGAGCCAACAATATGAATGCTTCATGGCCTCGTCGTCATCGCCGTCGCTTAATAGCGTCGTTCCATCGTGGAAGTGTACAGATGGTCATAATATCTGCCCACATTATAATAATAACAATAATAATAATAACGATGCGTCACATCAAAAGACATGTGGACAAGGAAAACAGACAAGTAAACACTCAAAGGAGTAATAGACCCCTCGATCATGTAACACCCCGCGTACACCTACACAGTGCTACTGACTTGTGCAATTGACACAAGATGCGCGTTGAAGACATTACAACCAGAGCCGACACACACACACACACACACACACACACACACACACTGACACTGACACTGACACTGCCCACTGCACACACACAGCAGTGATCATCATCATCATCATCGTCATCGTCATCGTCATCAACAACAACATCAACGAAGGCATCAGCATTATCCTCAAAAACACACCGTGATTATTCATTTATTACCCTGGTATGGGGTCCGACTCATCCCCTCCCCCACCATTTGCAGCCGGTCGCTGCTGCTGCTGCTGCTGCTGCTGCTGCTGCTTTGGAACCTCAACTTGAATGGCTCCGGAGTCGATAGCAGCCTCGTCCCCATTCTCTCTCCCCCCCTCCTCTTCGCTTATTTTCCTCTCGGGAAGGACGCTGCGAGCTAATTTCTCCTCTCGTTCTTTCCGACGCCTGAACGTAAGTGATGATAGCGTTAATAATATAGCGGTAGTGCGTGCGTGCACGCGTGTTTGCGGAGCACAGATTTTCGCTGTCTCACTTACTGTGAGAGCGATTCTTGAAGATCCTCCAGATGTTTTCCTAGTCTATTAAGATTTAATAGGCGGAACAACAGCAGCAGCAGCAGCAACAACAACAACAACACGGATGACGACGATGATGATGATAATGATGATGATGATGACGCATAGTAACGATGAGCAATGCCCCCCCTCACAGTTACCATCCATATTGCATCAATACAGCAATCGATTGTCACAAAAAAGCCTCGCTATAATAAATGGGTGATACTATCTTTATTATATATATATATATATATATATATATATATATGGCCACCATCGTCGTCATCGCTTTGGAAGATATATCGTTGGAGAAGAAATAACTATTTCTCCGAAGAAATGGCTGCTTTTCTCTCCGGAATCTCTCGATGATAAAAAATATCAGCCCCCCCCCCCCCTTCTCCTTTCCCGGGGACAACTTACCCCAGGTAGCTGGCGCTCTTGTTTCGAGTATATTCCTTAATCGTATCAACCTGCGACAGCGGTATTATTGTTCGTATCTAGCATCATCACACCTTGTGATCGATCAGGATGGAGATGATGGATATATTACAACTACTACGACTACTGCTGCTACTACTGCTACTACCAAATCTTTCTCGATGACGCTGTTTAGGTGCCTGATAGAGTTAAGGACCTGCGCGCGCGCGCGCACACACACACACACACACACACACACACACCATATTACATGTTGTTGTCGTAGCAGAATGCTCAGGAGGTGGGGGGTGGGAAGCATTTATGCGTAACATCATGGTGCTGATTGTGGTACATGAATCAACAATCACCGATTTCTTCTTGTTCTCATACTCTGTCTTTGCCATCCTCAAGTACTCTTTCGCTGATGATGATGATGATGATGGTGACGATGGAAGAAGACAATTGAGCACATACGACGCAGCAAATGGCAGGGGGGGTGGCGGGGGAGTGGTAGGAGGAGGAGGAGGAGGAGGAGGAGGAGGAGGAGGAGAAGCAGAAGCAGAAGCTTGTTCGTCAGGTACAACCAACGTCAATATTTGGAATGAGGCGGGTGATAATAGCATAGGATAGCAGCAGAAGATAATAGCATGCTGCAGCAGCAGCAGCAGCTCACCATGAGCGAGATTGGGAGGGCCGTGAGCAAGATGCGCTTGCTTCTCCGCATGAGCAACGTTGGCTCTGCACGCGTCGTATTCCAGTACAGAGTGAAAGTACGCCTGGAGGGAGAAGATGCATGAACAGAGGGCGCATCGTGAGAAAAGAAGAGAGAGGAGGAGGAGGAGGAGGAGAAAGTAGAGAGAAAAAGCCATGCAACGACTCAAGGCCAAAAAAAATCATTGCAATAACAATAATAACAAATAACAATAACAACAATAGATAAGTAGCAGCAGGCTTTGGCAGCGTGCGTAAAGCTCGCCATAATAACCTTATTATCACCATCATCATCACCACCACCACCACCATCTCTATGCAATGTTCTTCTTCTATGGCTACTACCCGCTTTGCTTTTAACGCATCTTCTGCTTCGGTGACTAGAACACGCTCGATTTGGTCTCTTAGCAACTGCGTAGTAGCACGAAAAGAGAAAGAGAGAGGGAGGGAGGGAGGGAGCGAGAGACGCAGGATTTGCATAAGCCTAAATCGCTATAACTTTCACGTAAGTTTAAATAAAATATACCTATACCTATTTACATAATATTTATTAAGATAACAACATGTTGGTGAATGCGCATGTCCTTCTCAATGCTTCATATGTAATAATATAACTACGAAAGCGCCTCCTACCTGAGAATAATTACGGGAGGCCATCAATCAGATGATGACACCCTCCCCCCCCCCCCCCTTTTTTTCCTCTTAATATTTTTATATTGATTCGTTTGTGACGATTCTTTACGAATGAGACACCAACTAGGCTACTACTACCTCTGCGTGCAGCTTGTTGAATTTCATGATATTTGTGTTAATAAGCTCATCCTGCTCTATCAGGTCATCCATTGCTTGGCCAAATCTGAAGAGGTAGATAACAGCTCAATGGCCACATTTCACACTTTCGCGACACGAATCATTTCTAGGCTATTATCCTTGCTCGCTGTGCAGTGTAGCATCACTGTAATCACATACTTGGGAAGATTTGCCGATAAACTGACTCCTCCTGCTGAAGATGAGCCACCGTCTGCCCCCGCGTCGCTGCTTTTGTTCTCGCCTCCTCTGGAATACTCTAGTAACGTTTCGCTTGCAGCAAGTGCGTTTTGCCACCGATCAACAGTTCTGAAGGGGGGGGAGTGGAGGAGTTAGGCTCGATCGTTTCGGGACTAATTTAAATTTCTTTGCCCGTTGGCCTCCCCCTTCTCCTCCTCTTCCTCCTCACACGATTTCCACATGCACGTAGGCTACTGCTACTCTTTTCTGCTCTCTTGCGAAGCTGCATGCATTCAAAGGGACAACAATACGACGAGCATTCCTTTCATCAGCTCTCAGGGCACCTCTTCGCCTGCACGAATATCCTCCTCAAGTACGCATCCTGAAAATTATCATTAGCACCGTCTTAACGCTATCATGCGGGTGTGTGCTAACAAACCACCACCATTTCCTGGGCGTGGAGAGAAGAGGCAAGCATGTTTCTGTCCTTCGAATCAGCTCCAAAATGTGTACGATAATAGTGATAATCCGCAGCAGAATCACTGCCCGCCCCTTACACATGTTGTTTGCTCCGTTATTTCTCTCATCAGTTTTCATACCGTCTTATCTAAATGTCGTAGACTTTCCACGAAGTCCTCTCCCTCCTTCGTTCGATCGGCCGCACCTACCTACACGTTGCGTGACAATAATAATCATGATGATGTAGACAACAATAATTCACTGCTTTGATGATTCTTCAGTGTCCACACCGACGGTGCATTTTTTTTTCACATTCCATGTTGAATGAAAGGGGTGGCCAACAGTAGCAAACGGGCGGGTTGTAGTAAATTAGGTGCTTAGTGGTCTCTGATTACTTTCTGCTTAAACCATTGTTTTGCAGCCTTGAAACTCGGGACCTACGATGTAAACGTCACGGATTATTCACTGTTTTGTTCGTTCTCTACAGGGATAAACATGGATAACACGGGTTTCAGAGTTGCCCCACCCCTTTACTCCCTGGAATACTTTTGCACCAGGTCCTGTGTCTCCACTACTACTTATCTACTTATAAGATATCAATAATACCGAGAGGCTTGGCATACGCATAGTCCCGCAACCACGAAACTTATTGAATTAGAAGTAGCAACAACAACAAAAACAACAGCGGAGAGCAGAGGCAGGAGGAAGGAGTGAGGAAGATAGATATTCAAGAGCTGTAAGGTGGCACATGAGTTAGATCGGTGGTGACATCCGAGACATCCTGCTTCATAGTATCTCGAAGAGTGAGACCAGACACGTAGCTGTTCTTTGAGGGTACTATTTATTCTGCGTGAGATTTGTCATCCATGCATGGGTCGTGCTCTCCCGTATCACCACAGCGGGGTTGCATTCAGCATTCCAAGGTTTGAGCAACATCGACTTTTTCACACCTTCGCATTATTTGCGGTCTTGAACGGCTTCCGATCAGGCATGATAGCCTTGCCTTCGTCGTCCTCCATCCTTCTTTTGCGAAAATAGTCCTCGGGTGCAGAGGAGCTGGGGGGGAGGGCGAAGATGTTTCAAAGACGCGACGTATTTTCGGCTCTCGGGCTGTTCGCAAAACGATTTCTGTTTTTATAAAACGTCAATCAAAATCCTTTGTCGCAGTACAAAACGCACTCTCTCCCTTCCGATAATGCAATTCCGAAGATCCCATCACATATCCCCGGTGCTGGGCTAATATCTGCATCCGGAGATTATCCAGAGACTCAAAAATGAACGTTTCACGCCCCATTTTCGTTGGGTTATAAAGGCCATTTTACTGTTGTCGTTATTAACAAATGGCTTGTAATTACTATGGTTTTTGGCACATATTTTTCCAGTCAGGTATCCCAGAAACAGCCAAAGCAGCATCGCACCCCCCATCAAGAAGCCAGGCTGCCTTTCCTCACGTATTCTGTTCGGTTTTAATTCAACATGGGTTGCGGGGCTAGTAAAGTACCAGCACCAAATGGAGGTAATAGAGAAACTGAGTTACTCGATTTTAATACGCAACATTTGTGCAGTTCGCTGAGAATGACTGCGAAATCCTACTCAATCTATTTTCAGACACCAACCAAACGCCGGTTTGGAGTCAGTATGACAAGCGAGAAAAGCTGGGCACAGGTGGATAGACATATGCATAGGAATAAAAGAGGAGAAAGAGAGAGAGAAAGAGAGAGAGAGAGAGAGAGAAAGAGAGAGTTCATAGGTTGCATACCAAATTTTGGTCTTTTATTTTCACCAAAGGAATGAGTTGTGCTGTTTACGCTACACGGGGTAAGAATGGGGAAAGAGTTGCAGTCAAGGTAGATAACCCATCGTTTACAAACGTCCAAAAACTATATCTTGCCTTGTTTTGCTCCGGGCTACAATCTTGGTGAATAACAACTTGCTGACCACAGCCATCACCATTTTTGATAATTAAAAGTTTCTTCCCTTTGGGAGCAGGTAGACAAATTTGACAAAGTGCTTATTATTCCTTTGCCTTACCATTGAATAGGAACTTCGCAAATACGATCCTCGACACAAAAGAATCGACAACGATCAAAAGGTGTGCACCACTAAATATCAGCTTCTCAATATTTCAAAGAAACCGGCTTCATCTCATTCATTTCATTTATGCCGCCCTGCTCTGCCATTCTCCTTGACCTTCTTCTCTTTAGCACATGTACGAGGTCGAAGTTGCTATCCTGAAGAACGTGGAACACCCAAACTGCATAGAGTTCGTCTCAGCTCAGGAAGAGTCACGATATTACTACATTGTTACGAAACTTTGCGAGGTGATGATGATCTTGCGAACGAGAAAGAAATCATCAGTTTTGTATCAATACTTATGTTACTGGAAGCAACTTCAGTGCCTATCCTAACGACGTGTACTTGTGATACTCAAATTAGGGCGGCGAGCTATTCGATAGAGTCAGAGATATCTCTGTCTTCACCGAGAGGGTTGTTGTTTTTTCAACGAAGTGATGATAGTTTTAGTTGGATCAATCAGCGCACGAGTCATCAGAGGCACAACTTTCTTTCTGCTATTTCTCCATCCAATATAATATATATATATATATATATATATATATATATATGTGTGTGTGTGTGTGTGTGTATATATGTGATATTTATAAAATAATATTTATTGATTGATTGTAATCTTCTCTTTATTTATCTCATGGTAGTCCGCTTCGAGCTTAGCAAAACAGATGCTTGAGGCCCTGTCCTATCTCCACTCAAAGAACATTGTGCATCGGTAACAAATGATAACCACACATTTGAGTCACGCGACGAAGGAATCGACCCCGATAATAAATGATGGTATGACAGCGACTTGAAGCCGGAGAATTTCGTATTCGGCACCAAGGAGTACAAGGTAGCTGCTGCTGCTGCTGCTGATTTCTTGTTAAATGGCCTTGTGGGTTTATGCCGCCAAGTGCATTCATGAAGGTTTCTTTATGTTGTTCTGTGTCGTCGCCTTTTGCTAATAGACCATGAAACTCATCGACTTCGGATGTGCTGTCCAGCGAATGAAGTAAGTAACACTGCTTGCTGCTTACACTGACCCGTATTTTTCGATGCATGATCCTGCATTTGAAGCATCCAAAGCACCCTCTTCGTGTTGAAAGGCGTTGCACGGTTCGTCTTCGTCGTCGTCGCACGTTAATAATATTTTTCTTTCCCCCCGTCCCTACCTCTGTATCTCAAATCAGAGAGGAGGATGAAGTGAAGGACAATGCTGGTTCTCCTTACTACGTGGCGCCTGAGGTGTTCTGCCTGGCATGTGCACATTTTACGCACACACACACACACACACACACACACACACACGTATAAATAAATACATATATATATATATATATATATATATATATATATGTGTGTGTGTGTGTGTGTGTGTGTGTGTGTGTATTCGTGCTTTGTGCTACTAAAAGGTTCTCAATGGGATGGCAAACACTTTAAAAAGCTGGAAGGCAGCTGATGTGTGGTCGATTGGCGTTATCGTGTATCTTCTCCTCTATGGAGTCCCTCCATTTTTTGGGTATTATTCCGCCGGCACATTGCTCATGAATATGTGTCTTCGTGCTTGTTTTGACTTTTTGCAAATCCTTTTTCATCTTCCTCTCATCCACAAAATAAATACACCGTGATCGCAGCAAAGCAGCTTGTTTGTTTGTTTGTCATCACCACCTATCGTCGACTAACTATAAACATGTCGTCGTATCAATCAGACGGCACTACAACGAGACGTACACGTTGATTCGGAAAGGGAGATACGCCCTTCCCCAGGGACCATCCAAGGTTGTAAGTACTAGTAGTTGGACATAACGCCGCACCTAATTCCCCTTTCAGAATGTAGATATCCACACACACTTACACACACACACACACATATATATATATATATATATATATATATATATGCTTCGATACGAAGGACGCCCGGAATTTCATCCGGAAATGTTTGCAAATGTCTCCCCAGTCACGCATGAGCGCTGCGGAGGTAAGCGTGTCTCCTGCGTCTCAGAAAACAATAGATTATAGATAGCTTCGGAGAGCATACCCGTGCCTTTGAGAAGAAGAAATCGCTCATATTATATTGCGATTTCGTGGGAGAGGCTGGTAACTGCTCAGCGTTTGGGTTGGGCAATGAGAAAAGCATTCACAAGAGATTCGTTGCATTATCAGCCTGATGCCATTGATGACCAATTGCCGATTATTCTAGGCTCTCAAGCACCCTTTCATCGTGAATGCCGGTGACGCCAGACTGCCTGATACTGTGCGCAAATCGCTGTCGACCTTCCATGGTAAGCATCATCGCGTAGTAGTAGGAGGAGAATTGCTACATAGTTTCTGTTGTTGTTGTTGTTGTTGGCTTCCACGAATCGGTTTCGAATCAGTTGTAGGTAGTAGAAGAAGACCTGATAGTGAATAGGTTGGGGGAGTGCCTCCCACGTTTCTTCCCCCCCCCCCTCCCCCCCCCTCTCTCCCTTTTTATATACACACGCTTGCTTTCTCATTGCTATTCTCCCCCATCGTCCATCTACAGGACAAACGAAGCTCAAGAAGGCTGTGGCTCGCATGATCGCCAAGCACATGACCGCCAGGGATCGAAGGGTATTTTGCCACATACAACAACAATATTATCACAGACACAATCCATCCGTGACCCCATTTCTAGTAAGCCAAGAACGCCTTTCTTCTTCCCCATTATTCACGTAAATATTTGCGTCCGTCACTCATTACTCGCCCCCCCTCCCTCCCTTCCAGATTGTTGAGAAAGCTTTCCGCGAAGCCGACAAGAACGGAGACGGTGCGTGAATGATATATACCGCTGCGCGCATGGTGTTGTTGCCGGGTGCCGGTGCCGCAAGGAAAAATCCTGACGGTTTCCTGGTTGACATTGTGTCTGGCGCTGCGACGGATATGTGGCCGTGTTCGCCTTTACTCACAATAGATCATATCGGCGTTCCGAGCTGCATCTTCTGCTCTCTTCCCCTACCCCCTCCCCTCGAATTTCGCTTCCAGAGTGGAATTACTCATATCCTTTACATAACCCTGAACCCCTCACACTCACAGTTGATGGCATGATAAATGTGTGTGTGTATATATATATATATATATATATATATATATTCGTTACACCAAATTGTCGCAGGCAAACTCGACGCGGAGGAAATCGCAGCGCTTCTCAAAAAGGTGGGGAAGTCCGACGAGGAGATCAAGAAAATTGTGGACGATATGGACGCGGATAATGACGGGTTAGTCGCTCTTTATATGCGAAGTCCAGAGGCATGCATGAATGGCGCAGCGTGCAACTTTCGGTTGTCGCGTCCCCATCATGTCCTTGCTTCATTACGCTCATACTGTATAGTTCCCAGGAGAGTGTTGTGCTGATGTCTTTTGGCGGGGCCAGCTGATTTCCGCAGAATGCTGATTTGCTTTCGAGACTGACTTGACATCTTCGCGCACACATATTTCTTTTTCCATAAGGGGCGTTGATAAGGAGGAGTTTGAGCAGATGCACGCCACCGGAATTCTGGGAACCAACAAAAATGTAACTCCCCCCCCCCCCCCCCACCACAACCTACTCTAAAATCTTGTGAGCGATAAGTTGGTATAAGATACGAATGTAGCATCCTCGTTGTACGTCTTATGAGGGCACCATTTAAGATGTAAAATCTCGAATTTCACGTTTCCAACCTACTGGTGCTACATCCATGCCGCAGGATGTGAAAGATGTCTTCAAGCTCTTCGACAAGAATAGCGATGGAAAGGTAGTATCTGCGACCTCCTCACAACTAAGCTTCAGTGTGCATGGGACAGCTCACCGTAAGAGCATAGACACTTACATGTTTGTGTGTGTGTGTGTGTATGTGTGTCTTAAGGTCGACGCAGATGAAATCGCTGCATTTTGCGATTTCCTGACTCCCGACAAGATCCGTGAGGCTGTTAACGAAGCCGATGGGGATGGCAATGGAAAGATCTCATTTGACGAATGGGTTAAGGTAGCACGCATGCGTACATGTTCTGCGTGTCGCATCACTGTCCTGGGGAAAGCATACAATGCTCTTTCATTGCACGCTGAATGTCACACAATAGAGAGATTATAAGAGAGAGCCTTCCTCACTCTGTTATCGTTGTACTCATATACGTCCGTACCGCAGGCAATGGATGTCATCGATGTGCCGAAAAAGGTGTTTGAGACTGCCCTCTGTCTTAGTAGAAGTAGAAGAGAATGTTATAATGACAATCCCCTTATTTTTTTCCTTGGCGAAGGAAAGACATCCTACTGAATATGATTGTGATGTATGTTTTTGTCTACTCTAATCATAAAGGAGGTGAAAACGAATAAGGAGGAAAAAAAGGAGCAGAAGTAGCTAAGATGAAGCAGAGGATCGACCCTGGACGCAAGGCCAGCAAGTGATCAGTATTTTTTGTTGGCATCTACTCCACTGCACTCGGTGGGAAAGTGTAGATCGTTCGTGTTGGCCACACAGCCGTTTGGGCTTCAGAAACTTTTCCGGATCAATTGACTGTTGAATGCATGCATGCATGTGTGTGTGTGTGTGTGTTCATCGTGCATTGTAGCCATGGTATGCAAGCATGTGATTGTGAGCACCATGTACGTTGAGGATTAAATTAGGAACACAGATCAGGCACCATTTCGAACAACCTGTGGTCTAGATTGTGCGCATGCCATGTGTGCTAGCATGCATCACGCAAGGATCGCACATGAACCACAGATGGACGAACACACTGTGCGATACATGATGTGCACCACAAAATGTGTGCGTTGATTGCATGATATATCATGTGCGTGGTCGCCTTTGTTACTGCGATTCGATGTGATGTCCAGCGCAGGCAGGTGTGCAAGCAGTGTGGTTGTGTGAGCATGGCATTAGCACGAATGTGAGCGATGCAGCACATGCCGCATTATTTGCATCTGCTGTGCCTGTGATAGTTCACCATGCTAGCAATAAATTAGTTTAGCAGTTAGTCCGCGGAAGGTGATGTTTCAGGTCGTGAATTTTGCGGCATTTTCCCTATACTAATTGTATAGTTGGGAAAAAACTAGGGCCAGGGTTGCACGCAGGTGCCATGGTCGCGCGATGCCACAGTGAGCGTGAAAAGACAAAGCACGTAATGAACATTCATGCTCGTAACAATTCGTAGTTAAGAGCACTTGTGATTGTCAACATCGCACTGTTTTCCAACCAAAAACGACATAATTCAGACGCTTTCTTGCATGCTTGGCGTACACAAGCACGTGAAAACATGAACCCATGCGTTGTCACGAAGCACACACATACACACACACACATGCACACACATGCACACACACATACGTACGTGTGTGTGTGTGTGTGTGTGTGTACATGCGTCTGTGTAGCTACAAGGGAACACTGCAAAGACGCATGTAGTGTTGCATCTAGACGTGCATCGATTGATCGATAAGATCGACGCGATGTGACTAAATGGTGCAGCTACACGTACCCGATGCGATATATGTAGATTGTTGCGCTATTCAAATTTCGAGGTCCGAGCATGAGCTTATTGCAGATGCTACCTGCAAGCTCGTTAATTACGATGTACTTTTTTTAGCATCTGACTTCAACGTCTCGGTGGCTGCTGCGTAATCGAAATGTGCGAGCGGCGTTCGCCTGCATAGTCATAGTATTTAGAAGTAGATAAATTGTATGAGATGGTTATACACATTTGTATTGCAGAATACTCGTAGTGCATTCTACATCATCACCCATGCCGTTGTGATGCTGGAGTAGGGATAAAAAGGTATCGTAAAATATTTATCCATATATCAATATTATATATATATATATATATATATATATATATCAATATTATATATATATATATATATATATATATATATATTAGATCTGCGAATACACCGCTTTTCCTCGCTTACCCAAAGTTATTCTTCGTCGTCAAGTCGGCATTGTGCTTCATGAAATTCGCCACGATTCTGCACATGACCATCACCGCCCAGTTTGTGTGAGATTAGAGGGAAAAAAGAAAAACCGCTCAATGTATTTGGTATAGCATATTTGCAGCATGGCTATGGGGGCCATCATCGCCAGAGCCCAGCCAACAGCACAAGCTGCATCGTCGTAGTAGCATTATTGATTCATACCTCTGACAAGCGGGGTCAGTTGCACATCCTGGGGAGATATTATGTAACGCCGTGTTCCCATTCTCATCCTGCATGGAAATGACCTGTGCAATAGCAGCAGCGGCAGCAAGAGAAGGAGGAGGAAGGAGTACGATAGAAAGGTTACTTTCCTTCATACTTAAAAAAACCAAGATCACCACTCAGTTGTACCGAACTACGCAGCGTGTTAGTAATTCCACTGGCAGTGATAGTCGCTTGACCACATATCAACGGGTGAATACTTTGATGCGTGTAATGGAGTTGTTTCTGTAGATGTGCGCGACGAGCACATGTCGATCACAAACCTCATGAATTTTGGCCTCATCATGTTTCAAGATAGCGGCCACGGCTTCTTCGCTGAGGACAACAACATCAGCGGATACATAAGACAATAACGTAATGGAAAAACAGGAGAGCGAAAGAGAAAGGGGAAAAAGATGGGGAAGCTAGAAGAACACATGCAATATATAGCGCAATCATGAAGAAGATTGATGCAATATCGTATCAACCTTTCATGAATGGTTGTATTCTACTCATGACCAAAACTCATCATCATCATCATCATCATCATCATCATTATTGAGAAACAACTTGATCCAATGAACCGCCCAGTGAAGTGCGGTTTCTCCGGCCTGATTCTTCTGTGTTATGTCGGCTCCATTCTCCAGAAGATACTCGATCACGCTCCGCGGCGATCTGCACGGGTGGATAAGTACATAGGATTTGCATGGCATGCAAAAAGCAGCATAAATAACGACACCTGTACCCATAGTGCTCATGATCACATAGCACTTGACCAAGAAGAAAAATAATCACAACCACGTGGATTGCTACGTGCTACTTTTTCGTCAATAATTCTATCCTGACTTTGTACATGCCCAATGGAGCGCCGGGGTGCCTGCATTGTTCGCAGCTTTCATCTCCGCATTAGAACGTGTTACCAGCATCTTGATTGTCTTCAAGGATGCAGCCTGAAGATACGGATGAGGATTGCGGTATCGCATTACGACATTCTGCAACATTCTTGATGATGATTATGATTTTGTACACGCACACTCACACACACACACACACACACTCACTTCACACACACGCACATAATATACATGAATGTAAGATATACCTTACAGGCCCAATGCAGTGGACGGTTTCCAAATCTATCAGCTTCCGTATTTGCTGCTCCCCTAGTTCCAATGAGCTAAGGGAACGAAAATGTTTAACGTTAGGCGGTGGTGTAGCGGATAGTACAGAATGACACGATGATGATGATGATGATGATGATGATGAATGATAACGACAGCAAGGACTACAACGACAACGATGATGATGATGATGATGACGGTCACTATTGATGATGAAAAATAGAACCGCACTTTCCCCATGTACCTCCTGAAGGGTGCCGAGATCGGCTCGAAAGGCTGCTTCGCACATCGGGCATTGAGGAGGACCATTGTTTGCCTCAAACAAAACACTGACGGCTATCACAGCGAGCGCACATATCACGGTATTATTGACCCCACAGATTCCTAATTTAAATTCAAGTAAGGAAAAAAAATGCGGTTTAGTTGACATCGAGTTGAATTTGCCACGTCTCCCTGTGCAGGCACATAATACTTGCTGTGTGTGGAGGAGCGTCCTCTTTTGCGTCAACGCCGTTATGGCTGCCGCTGGGTTCGGATCCATTCTCTTTCTTCTTCTCTACCATCTTCAGCAGCCGCTATCTCTTGAGTGCAGCAGCGGACAAATAACGCTCGCAGGAGACTGGTGAGGTGGCCTTTTATCGTTCGCTCGTCAGGCCTCCATTCCTCGGGGGTTTTCCCAGGAGAGCGCGTGGTCGGGCGAAAGCAGAACAATTCTCGTGCATGTTCCTTGTCGCAGGAACAAAACGACATGTGATCCAGACTGATTTTGCACGGAACTGGGATAAGCCAAAAAGATCTAAAACTTCCAATTTCTTCGGGACAGTCAGTCCCTGCTGCTGTGCCGCTCGCGGGGAGCATCAGCAAGGAAGGGGCGCCGTTTTTACGAGAGCGACATAAAACTTATAATGTCTCATCGATAAAAATAGAACGTGTACACGCCTCCTTCCCGAGGGCAGAACAGAGGAAGAGGTGGGAAGCATTGAGATCAGCTACGAGTATCTTGGCCGTACAACGGGCAACGGGGGGCGGGCAGAGGGATATAGGGACGATGGAGAGCGAATCCACAGGAGATCAATGAAATGGAGAGAGATGACAGGGATAGGGATTGATTTTCTCTTTGATCTGAGGGGGGGAGAGAGGCTTTTGGAGTCATCAAAAAAATCTCATCCGTCATCCACGATCTTAACTCGGCTATCTGACAATGACTTTGCCAAACTTTGTCCGCGTTCACTGATGATGTGCGCAACAAACTATTAATTGTGGGGCTACAGATGGACAATCTCGAGGAGGTTTTCGAGAACCTGGGTCCCAATGAGGACGGATACGTCACCAAATCGGAGGTAGGAAAAGCAGCCCATCTCAACATTTCCTTACAGCTGCACACTGTACGTAGTGTCGCGTGACTGTCCTGCGCATTGTTCAGATCCTGGAATGGGTTCCTGAAGGTCTCCAGGAGTCACTCTCGAATCTCTTGGGGAGCTCCACGAACATAAACTTCGATGCTTTCTCCGACGCCTGTCGAGCACTCATGGCGGCACGGAGCGATGCTGCTCCATCGGAAGAGGAATCGTCGCGCAGCACAAATCCACAATTGCAGTCCTCGATGAGCTCGATCAATACCCAGCAGCACCAGGTTGAGTCAGATCCGAACCTTGCCACCATCTCTTCCATGTCGTCGCTTCATGCTTCTGTGGAGAGTTCGAGGTCACGATCTACATCTCCGCTGCCGCGGCTCAGGGAGCACGATGATAATGATGATGATGAGACCAAACTTAGCGTTGACGATGACCATCATCACCCCAACAAGGAGAGCATTCGGGCCATGTTTAATCAGCTGGATGGTGATGCTAGTGGCTACCTCAGGTGCGGTCGCTTGTATCATGTTCCCCCATCAAATAATAGCATTTATTTACCACAAAGCAATTGAAATCTGGGTGGTGGATTGCCCCTTCCCCCTCCTCTTCCTCTTCCTCTTCTTCTTCTTCCTCTTCTTCTTATCATTATGTTCATTATTACTGTTTAGCCACGTGGAGTTCTCAAAGGTACTGCCAGATGCAACTCGCGAGCAGCTGGAGCATGTTATCGCACAGCTCAACCCAAGGACCCCAGGAAAGATCACATTCGAGGAATTCTTCGAGGGCTTCCATGTTTTCACACAACAAGCGGGGGCAGAATCTGGTGTCACAAGGTATGTACGTCGAGTGTACACTTTTCTCTAACAGTGCTCCAAGCAGTAGCATCGTAGCCCCCCCCCCCCCTCCCTCCTCCTTCTCCTCCTCCTCTACTTCCCTGCCTTATGTACGTGACTTTGAACAGCTCTAGCCCCTTTTCGAGTAGCATATCCGCCCCAACTTTCGACAAGGAATAGTCCGGGCGCCAACGTAATAATAATAGTATTATTATTATTATTATTATCACCCATTTAATTCTGGGGTGGTGAAAAGTGAGCGGATGTGCATCGACAAGTATCATATTCCTTTCTTCATTCATTCAAAGTTTGATCTCCAAAAGCCGCTGTCTTCCTTCTGTGGCGGCCGGCTTCCCCCTTCCTCCTTTCCTCCCTCCTTACGTCGATGCTTGGCCTGAATTGACACATGATGCTTCTATGCAGGCACGATTCTTCGATAAATCCAAACGGAAGGATAGCTGTTCCAAGAGCGTACGTGGACGTCGTTAGTGATATTTGATGTTGTTGTCGTTATTGGTGGCGGTGTAGTGGTTAGTTCAAACAGTGGGACATTTGCCCAAATGTGTGTCGTTTTTTGGTGGTCAAAATCCTCCATCTTGTACTCGTTCTTCGTTGAAGAAAATTGAGAATCTTGGAATGCTCGAATCACACTTCCGCCTCTCCCTCACTCGCTTTCTTGCTTTCCCTCCTCTCTCTCTCTCTCTCTCTCTCTCTCTCTCTCTCTCCATTCTTCTACTTCGTCGATTCGTAGTTCTATCATAATGCCGCCTCGAGGGTCCTTCCTCGATATGCGAAGAAATTCCCAAGTATTGGTTTTATGTATTATTTCGATCTCGTTGCTGCTGAGCACCCGTGTTGTGCATGGAATATACTGACAATCAGCATCATCAGAAGCAGTAGTAATAATAGAGAAACGACATAATCCGAAGGAAGACTCAGTATGATGATCTTCTCTGTTGTTCTCATCATCATCATCATCACTATCATCATCGCCATCATCATCACAATCACCACCATCACCATAAATCCGCAGCGTCCCTCTATTCGCGGCGACATTGAAAACAAGAGGAGCTCAATCGTACGTCGCTTGCAGCAGCCGAAAGCAGAACACGCGATGACTCATAAGAATAAAGATGATGATGATGATAATGATGATATTAATAGTAACGATGGTAGTACTTTCGATTGGATCTGGGTTTCACACGTATATAATTCATTGACATGATGTTGAAAGCGACTCTACTACTGCTACAAATGGTAATAAATGATATATTTCCTCCCTCCAACACCTCGGTGCTATGCTGTAC
>ADNK01001029.1:0-18308 GCA_000320545.1 Bigelowiella natans CCMP2755 | reverse complement strand
CCCCCCCCCCCCCCCCTCCCCCCCCCCCCTGTTCTCCTCTAAGATTCCCGTTCAAGCAAGCAGGGTCTTTCTGAAGAGCGTCCGTCCCTATCTACCTAAGAGCACGCCGATTGTGTCATGCTCGAAGGGTATTGAGGTAGTATTGAAAACTACTCGCATTCACAATTAACACCTCCTCCTCCTCCTCCTCCTCCTCCTCCTCTCTCCTGCCCTAATATCCGCCCTGCTTCTACTGCTGCTGCTGCTGCTGCTAGGTGGCCTCACAGAGTCTCATGCACGAAGTGATCAATGAGGTGAGCAGGAGGAGGACAGAGCAGCCGAATCATCCGTTGGCTGTGCTTAGTAAACTATGAAGCTATATTATGTGTATATATATATATATATATATATATATAATATTGTGTGTATGTGGACATGGAGATAAGAAATGACGCTATTGATGATGATGAGGTTGGTGCCAAGGAGAACAAGAAAATTGACAAATATTTCTCTCCTCTACTACACCGTTCCCCCCACACCCCGTCTCAAGCCCCACACTAACATCGCCACCACCGTATCCCTATCCGATCTAACGCGAGCAGACGCTGAGTGAAGGGGGGGAGACTGTGCCTCCATTGGCCTTCATTTCCGGGTTGATGCTACTACTGCTGCTGCTTTCGCCATAAGACGAATATAGAATATGTATTTATGCGTATGTATTCAAGAACTACTACCACTACTACTATTACTATTACCACTATGATCTGATCTGTCTCTCTCTGTGTGTTTGTGTGTGTGCTTTGCTTTGGTATGTCGTCGTGTGCTACAAAAGCCCTTCATTCGCGGATGAGGTGTCACGAGGAAAGGCAACGGCGTTAGTCGTAGCTAGTGAGGACAGTCGGTAATGCGAGCAGAAAGAGGCGAAGGAGGAGGAGGAGGAGGAGGAGGAGGAGGAGGAGGAGTCATTGATAGATCTGATTTATTGTAATCCCGCGAAGACGTGCTTTGGACACGTGTGCGTGTGTGTGCGTTGTGTGTCTGTGTGTGTGTGTCTGTGTGTGTGTGTGTGTGTGTGCCCTCTCCTGCATCATCATCATCATCACCATCAACCCACCCCACTCAGCATGGCACGTAGAGTCGCAGCTATGCTGGCGAGTGAAAGGTCGGTACAGCGAAGAAACGGATGTGTTTTCATTGAGAAAATTAACGTGAGCACCCTGCGAGTATCACGTGGCAAGTTAAAAAAGACAGCACGCTCTCTCACTCACGCACATCCACATACAACTCTCTCATATATGACTATAGGCTGCGGACTTATGCGACCACCGATGTGGTCGGAGTTGAGGTCGAGTGTGTGGTTGAAAGTGGGAACGGGGGGGGGGGGGGGGGGGGGGGAGACGCATTTAAGACTCTAAATTTATAAAATAACAGTAACATCTTTTATCACAGCTACGAGCAGAAAGTATTGAGCTCAAAGCCTTTACGTTCCCTCGCATACTCTCCCCCCCCCCCCCTTCGACTAATGATGATGATGGATGATGATGATGGTGATGATATGATGATGATGTGTATGCGTGTGTGTGTGTGTGTGTGTGTGGGGTGTCGGCAGGTTGGCGGGGCTCTGAAGAACGTCATAGCGTTAGCTGCAGGCATCGCCGAGGTAAGCTAGAATATTAACACAACGACCACCAATACGGTGCCTCATCGTGGGGGTCAGGAGACTAGCCTACCAAACGATTCTTAGTAGTAGTATTAGGAGGAGGAAGGAAGGGAGGAGGAGAGGGACGGGGCGGAAGAGGCAGGAGGCTTGTGCGGTGCTTTTTCTCTCATTTCATCTTACCTCATCAGGGTCTGCAGCTTGGAATGAATGCGCGGTCTGCAATCGTCACGCGAGGGTGTTACGAAATGCGGCGCCTTGGACTACTTCTCGGAGCGAAGCAGGTAGTACTAATAGTAGTAGTAGTAGTAGTAGTAGTAGTTGTTGTTGTAGTTGTAGCAATTTTGCCCCAACAAAAGGAGACGGAACATAGAATCAGAAGGGGGGGGCGAGGAGGAGGGACGGGGAGAAACACGGAGAGAGGAGAGACGACGTAGAGAAGAGCTTTACGCATGATATTGCGCTACTGAGAACGTGCTTTGCATACGTTTGAGTCTTGCTTGTGCGCGTATGCGTGTGTGTATGCGTGTGTGCTGTGATCGGTGTCGTCGCTGGATGTGATCGTTCTGATGTATGTTGGAATGATGTTCTCCCCCCCCCCCCCACCCCTCCTTTGACTAGGGCACTCTTACTGGCCTTGCAGGTGTGTGTGTGTTTTGCTGTTGGACCTTCATTCCCCCTCCTCCTCCACCACTACTAATAACGCTGCAGCAGATATAGAATATTCTGATGATAATGACAATGATAGTTACGATAAGAATGCTTACAACGGCGTTGATGAGCAATGATGACGGTTTGAACCTTGGCCTTCCTTGCTCTTTCTTCATTCAGGCTTCGGCGACACCTTTGGCACCTGCTTTGGTCCGATGTCCCGTAATAGGATAACGGGAGAAAGGTGGTTGCATTCGCTGCTGCTGCTCCCCTTTCACCCCCCCTCCTCCTCCTCCTCCTCATCATCATCATCATCGTAATCATTATCATCATCACCATCATCACGTCGGAGTTGGTTTTGTCCCTTTCGGTCACACATGCTGTTTCTCAGGATAGGCCGCGGGGAAAAGATCGAAGATATTCAGGCCTCGGTGCGTCGTTCGTAAGCTTAGCCCCTCGTCCATGTGGTGAACGGAGCTTGGAGAGGGAGGAGGGGGGGGAAGGGGGGGGGGGGAGAGGGGGGGGGAAAGATATCTCAAAATCTTGAACCTTTGTCTTTTTTTTTCAATTTTTTCACTATTATTTTTCTGAGACGCCTACAGAGCTGCGATTATATTTTCCTCTCACAATTCAGTGATACTTAGCAGAAGGGGGGAGGGGGGAACGGCCGGGTGTGTGGTGGGGGGGGGGTTGTTGTTAGTGCTGTCATTCATCCTCTCTGCTTCCTTCTCTACCGTAGGCAATCACATCCAAACCACACACTCTTCCTGTTACTTGTTGTTGTTATTGGCGTTGTTGCTGCTCATTCATTCATTCATTCATTCATTGGTTGGTGGTGGTGATGGCGGCTGCATGCTAGATGAGCCAAGTCGCTGAGGGCGTTCCCACTGCCAGAGCTCTCATCAAGCTTATTAGAAACACGGACAAGTCGTATCGTGTCGATCTCAAGGTTGTAGTAGTATATACATATATATATATATATATATATATATATATATATATACATAGCAGAGCGGTTTATATTGTGCATGTATTGGGTGAGAGTGATAGAGGAGGGAAGGGAGAAGTGGCCCCTTTTTTACCTTCCTCCCCCCCCCCCCCCCTCCCCCTCGCGCGCCCGTTCAATTGCAGTATCCCATAATTTTTGGAGTGGCGGACATACTAGATGGCGTGAGGACTCCCCGAGAAGGATTTCAGGTCCCTATATATATATATATATATATATATATATATATATATTCTTTTTCTTTGCAACGATGAAAATCATCACGCATATACTCCTCCTCCCGTACCCAGGATGTGATGAGGGACCCTCTGCGGATGGAGATGTATGAGCTGAGAGATCGCACGGAACTGGCCGATTTGGAACGGCGGGAGTCGCGTCTGAGACAGCGGGAGGCAGAGGTACCCGCTAGTACCTTGCACTGATCTCCACAATGTGAAGGACAAGCCGACGGTCTTGTTCGACCCTGTCGCAGCAGTGTGCAAAAGCGTCTCTTTCCCCCCTATATGTAGCTTTGATCCGTCGTGATGAGAACGATGTTGTCGTTTTATTACCGTTCTTCAGTTGGACCGGAGGGAGGCGGATCTGGCAGCGTTGCTAGCGAAGATACCCACCACCAACAACAACAAAGATGAAATGAGCCCTCTTCTTCATCATCACCTCGGCCGATCGTCACCATCCTCATCGTCATCGTCATTGTCATCGTCGTCGTCGTCGTCGTCGTCATTATCATCGCCCACTCCAAGGAAGAAGCGAGATATCCCCTCTCTGGTTGAATAATGGAGGAACAGAGGAAATGCGTCATCAACATGCGTGTCTGCCTCGTGTGTGTGTGAGTTTGTGTGTGTGTGTGTGTGTGTGTGTGTGTGTGTAGTGCTTATATCCTGTCATTGCCTCTGATGCAATGAAGGTCTATCCGATCTTCTCCTGCCCTCCCCTACTTCCTGGTAGGAGAAGGAAGAGTAGCCTGGTTGTCACTGTAACATATCCTAAGAGTAAGTTTCTAGTCGTGTCAGCTTGCTCAGCAACGAAAGTAAATAGCGCCACAATATTTCCTGATTGGTGTCGAATAATAACCTGAAAAATAGTTACAATTAGCAATCGTCACCTGTGCATCTTTTATCTCCGATCGTGAGTGCAAAAACAGCATCATCGCATGTGTTGCTGACGTTTGTGCACACATACATGGCCTGGCCAAATCGAAGCGCCTCAATGTAGCTAGATGAGCGCTGTGTCCACTGTGACATGATCGAACACTTGTACGCAACTTGATGGTGATCAGCAATCGGATTTTGGACTTCCAAAATGCAAATAAAGAGTTGCAACGGAAGGCGCAGATGTTTGCTGTTGGTTGTCAAACATGGATAGCTAGATAGTGCGAGTTGTTTCAATCAAGATCATGCACGTAAGGCTCGCGATACACAAACACAAGCTAGCAAGCAATGCACTTGCTAGCCTGGCACACACTCTTTTTCGCATGCACAATCATTTGCACATCGCAGCACATATGCAGCAATGACATGAAATGCATGGGAATGTGATGTCGAAGACAGAGCTTGCTTGACTTCGCAACGCTTTGCACAGGCAAGGCCAAGAGAGCAAAGCTAGAAAGGCTCACGTACAAATGAATGAACATATGGGATTGGCATGCGTTATTGTGTTGTACATCTTGCTCACTCTCGCCATGCATCGCTTGTATTGCACACATGTCTCTCCACAAGGACTATAGGAATCTGCTGCACCCGCGATTCTCATGGCACTCATCATGATTGCTACATTGCTAGTGCTAGAGCTATTCCCATCTAGCTATGTGCGCTGTGCTCGCAGTAAACGATTTCTTTGAATATATATGGTCTTCGGTCTACTCCGCACTACTCGCAAGTGGCTGCTACGAATCAACGAATGCCTTCCCTCCTATGTCGGATTTCCCTCCGGTTTTGCGCACGATCTTCGTGTTTTCTATCACCATTTCTTGGGAGAGGGCCTACCACCATCATCAGGTGTGAATAAGATGTGTGTGTGTGTGTGTGTGTGTGTGTGTGTATAACTGTGTGCATGTGTTTGTCACTTTGACACATGTGCATGGTCTCTGAATGACGCCGTAGTTTGGAAGACCGTGCTGTGTGTAGCATGTCTCTATACTCATAGCGGAAAGTACATACGCCAAGCTACGCGCAATGGCCATTGCCACGCGAGCCACTCGACATGTAAATTAATGATCGTCGCGCTGCTCTGCATGCCATGCATGTTCACGTATGATATACGATGGTGCGTACCTTAAGCATATCGTAAATCGTTAGGGCACAGACAGACGCTCCCGTAAGTGCCTCCATCTCAACCTAAGAAACACACACAAATACACACGCACGCACACCTGAGAGCAAGGAATCGAAGCGATTTGGTTTCTAATGCTCGGGTATTACGCCATAAGCGAAAACGCTTGCGGATTGGCACTCTGGATCATCACACTGCGAAAAAGATTTTTCCTTATTTCTCGCTCAGGTGAGCTGACCCTTCCCCTACTTTACAAACTCACGCGTAATACTACTGTGTACTACCCCGGTCTTAGAGGTCACTTCCACCGTGCACTCGATGTTGGCCTTCGCATATCTACAGGAGACATATTTCCAATTCATGCCCGCTGCAGCTGTGAAATGCGCATCTTTGCTGCTCTCAGCGAAGAAGCTAATCTCCGTAACTAAGCCCCTCCCCCTCTCCCCCCTTCTCTCTCTTCGATGATATTGAGGGGAAGAAAGCAGACAAGCCCCTGTAAAGGAAACATCAGTCGATAACCCATTCGGTTGAGGCTCCAGCTGAACATCAATAGTGCAGGCCTAATGGATGCACACATTCACACACACACACAAATATGACCAAATGATTGTGATATATCACATCGTCTACGGGGATTGACGAGCTCTCTACCCATAGTCACCAACACCACCCAATGAAGCACGCGGACAACGATGACGACGGGGTTTATTACTTCAATTGGAAGCGGGTGGCAGAATGGAATAAGATCAGATGTCCTCTTTACAGCCTGCGAACGTGCATTGCAACACATCACCGTATCGATGTAAATGAACGCATCCTCGATATGTGAAACTCGTCGGCAAAGACTAGGAAGACAGACACAATATACAACAAGAGAAGGGAATCGTCGTTCATTTTCTGTTTGGTGGAAAACAAGAAATTGGGTGTCTACTACCATCGTTCCCGCGATTATCGCCGTCGCAAATACAGGTCCTTTCTTACTCGAAATCTCGCTTTTATGCCCACAAGCGAAGAGGAGACACAAAGAGAAAGTCTTATGGCATGATAACTTGAGGAATGATGATAACAACAATACTTGCATGGCAAAGAGTTGCAATAGTTCATTTTGGTCTCACGAAACAATGTGCTTTTCCTTCCTTCGCATAACAATGCTGATAGAATCTTCCCTTCCCCCTCCCCTTTCGTTCGCTCTGTTTTGCATACCTTCTTTGGACGTTTCATTGTTACGCATATTGACCCCCCCCCGCGCTCTCTCTCTCTCTCTCTCTCTCTCTCTCTCTCTCTCACTTGTTACTACACACCTTGAACCCCCCGCAGCAGCAGTATCATTAGCAGTATCATTCGTATGCTTCCCATCATCGTCTTTCGGTTGTTCTGCGTCTTGAATTCCATCCAGAACGACTAAGGAATGGAGTCAAGAGGGGAAGGGGGCGAGAGGGTTACGTTGATATGGTGAATAAAATACCGTGCATGTAGCACATGAAGCTTGGTCGCCATGTTGGTGTGACCGCGGACTAAAAGAAATGGATTGTGCTTGATTTCGAAAACTATGGCCTGACCTCTAATTACAACCTGGGGGTAGGAGGACAGACGATACTGCCGTCGCCAGCCTCTTCGTTACGCGCTTGTTCGTAACGCTGCGTGAGGATGTTGGCAGAAAGACAAGACATGATCGTGGCGTTTTAGCGATGCAACAGTGGAAGGTGGGAGGTACGTCGAGCATAACTAACTCATCTAAAAAGAACAGATTCGAGAGCCTCGCCTCACCTCTTCATCGTCGGGCGGTTATCCTCGGTAACGTGAGTAAGCGATGACATAAACCTGCTTCGTCTCGACGCGAGACGCGCCCGGGGACACACTGACACGGGAACGATCTTCGCCAAAGCGAATGGAGCTCGTCGGAGAGGCATGGGGTCGTGTCCACAACTTTTTTCCTAGACAATATATTTCAGAAGTATTTGGTATATATTTTGTTTTGTTTTAACTCTTTCAATTATAAATGGGTGCGAAGCTACATTTTTGCCCACATCTGGCAGTCATATTCATCCCAATTACACCTCATAACTTCTGATCGAAAGAGTAAAATTTGCAGCCTGTTGTGTCGTCGTCGTGTGTGCTTCTGACAACAGTGAAAATTTCTTCAGCAGGCTGCACGACGACAACGCGCACGCTACTGATCGAGACTTTATTCACACCAAAATTGAGCAAAGCTTGCAATTAGACTGATTGAACGGTGGTGGTCGGGAAGACAATTGGAGATTTGGTTGGATGTTACACGGGCAAATTCCTGTCGAAATCAGAGCGGGTGCTCGCATGAATCGCATTGTTCGATGCTTGATTCGAGTACGCTGCTTGGGCCTTTGAGACATTTCTTGCGACATGAAACTAGAAGTGTCGCAGAAGGAAAATAGAGCATGTCCTGTCAAAGTTTAACTTTGCGGCTGGCATTGAGCGATGTTGAAGCTAAATTTGTTCTGCTTGACAGTTGTCGCGTTCAAACAACTAACGTTTGTTCATGTTGGATTGTGCCGCGGAACACTACAAACATTACAACAAACAGAGAAATTTGACACACTCGGTTGCGAACTTGATCACAGAAAAAGTAAATGAGTCGTCACTACATCTTCATAATACCATCCATTTCACCGAAACATCACACGAAATGCTGCAATTATAATCTTTAGAGGGTTGACCAGGGGCTTCAATGTCGAGAGTGCATCTGATTTCTCCTTCGAATGCGAAAGCGAACAGCTTCAGAACAGCTCCAACGATGGAAAACCCGCCCCTGACGACGTGAGCAAAGCGATGTCGCACATGAAAAAGGTCGTGAGATTCCAAGCTATAATCGCAAAGCAACACCAGAGGTCTAAAAATAACGAGGCTTGTGGTAGCGCGGTACTCCTAAGTTCTTAAGAGGCAGCAGCTGCGCGGGATGAAGCTTGTATCGTTGAGATTTAGCCCATCATCCGATCTGTTGCACGTACACGGTCAAAAGGCGGAGTGGCATCCTTGCGCGCACACACAGCGCCTGGAACGTCTCCCCCTTGGCAAAACGTCAACTCTTCCGCGCTGCTTCCGCCGCTTCATCGTGGAAAATTGACAGAAGAACAAATTATGTCGTCCAAGCCGCCGGATGATACAACTGGATTGGAATCAGCAACTAGATCTCCGAAGAAGAAAGTTAGACCACATGTACCTGGGTTGGAAACATCAACAAAACCTCCAAAAAAGAAACCTAGACCAGCAACAACCAAATCTTGGAATTCAAAAGCTCAAGGTCCTGTCATGTATTATTCATTGAATTACAATTAATGTTGTCATTGGCATTCAATAGCAGGATTGAAGAAAAGTCCACTTTCAAGAAAAACGCCCATTCCAATCAATGCGATACCGATCTCCGAATATCAAACAAGTATTAAACCACATGCTTCTCAAAAAGGGCAGGAAAGGTAGAGCTGAATAAGTTCCAAAAAAACTTGATTAGTAAATAGTTTCATTGATAGATGTACCTGTAATCCTGTAATTATCCTCTTCATTCAGTTTCGTGGTCACCGACGATAGAATGATGGAGATAATCAATCGTCAGAAGCTTCCAGTATTAGGATACATTGTCGGAGCCAGAACAATGGCTATAGCGCAAAAAAGTGTTTTATCAGATGTTAAGATAAATATGGATGGAGAAGATAGTCAAATTGGGTCTTCAATATCTAGCTCATCAAATCAATTTACTTTACCAATGACATTAAAAAGGTCGACTTTCTCATATCCTTCTTTAGTGCGAGGCTAAACACATGTTTTATTTACAGCTGGAGCTGCACGCAATGTAACAAGATGTTCCGAAGTAGAAGCGAGTACAGTACACATCACACTGACGTCTTACGTTCAATTCTGAGCATTAGTCTTATTTTCAGATATCAACGACATGTTCGTGTCCACACAGGGTATCATATCATTTCCAATTATGTTCAGATTTTCCCCCTGTAAAATGGGTTTCATTATGTCAATGATGTTCTCTCAGGGAACGTCCATTTCTGTGCGGAATTTGTTCAGCAAAGTTCAAGCAAAAGTCCCATTTGAAAGTGAAGTTTTTTACTAATGTAATGTAATCTATTTTATCTTGACACTAAAACATGCATAGGTACATCTTAAAGCCCATTATAAACAAAATGAAGCTCTTAATAAAATGGCAGAAACGAACCTCGCTCAATCAACCTTCGAATACTCACAGCTTGGGAACCAACGACCAAATCTTCAGGAAATTAAATCAACCTATGACTACCTCAGATCCTCGATTCCACAGGTGGTCTTCAATCTGAAAACATTCTTGACATTACTAATGTGCCTAAAATAGGAACCACAATATCATCGACCAGAGCCTCTATCAAGGCAAAATCCGTATGCAGCACTTCTGCCTTCAGGAAAAAATTATGCTATCATGTCAGCATTTAAAGTCGGACAAGGACAGCTTCGACATCTGCAGTATCGTTCGGCACACCATAACAATACCGGGCAAGATTCACACCATCACTTGCATATGGAACCAATACAAACCTTCAGTCAAAGCCACCCTAACACGGATGGGCGACGACAAATGGGAAACGAATTACCCCAAAAGGGAGTATCTTCTCTTTCTGCATTCCAAACATTCTCGACTTATAATCCTGGAATTGGGACAAATACAAGAAGCGGGGAGTTGAAAATCGGCAACCGTACTAGTCGTTCTCCAGGCAGCATTTCGTTGGATCGGCAAGGCACGTCGATGCAAAATCAGGGGCTGTCGGAAGCAGAGCTGTTTCAGTCTATGACAGCAGAGCAAGATAAATTCAAGAGTTGGGGCTCATCCTATAGAATTAATGAATAAGTGCAGTTGCACAAAAATAGCATACACTTCTCAAAATTGTCATATGCATATGAGCAAATTTACATGTATAGCGTTCGCCTCGCAGTTGCAATGCGCAATCGTTGTCGTCTGACGTAAACGAACCATTGAGGCTGTAGTTATTCGAATCGAACATATGATGTATACCAAATAAATCTAACACTATTGAATTAAGCACAAAATGTCTCACAATATGATCAATATAGCGATATGAATCCCTAAACATGTTACAATTCAACCGAGTCAGAAAGATAACATGGGCAAAACCTAATTCATCTATCAATGCTACTAATGACATTGCACTCAAAGCTCTTCTAGGTAGAATGCTTCGCGTCTAAAATGACATGAAGATCAAGATGATGAGCCACATGAGATGGAAAAATAAGACATGTGTGTCATGTGTCATGACTTTGATGGCGAAGTGGTGAATGTCACACGTGAACATCAGGGCATATGTGCGCGCACAGCAGTGCAAACATGAGTGCACACAACACATATTTGAAGTACGCAACGTCATCAAAGATGTGGATCACCTGCTTTCTTGCTCACTGCACGCCACACATCAACGCCGCTTGAGAAACCAGCTCTCTGCCACAGTGATGCGCGTCGCGACGACGAAACGAAAAGATTGGCATTTGATGAGAAGGCGAAACTGTGAACTGCTGCGCGAAATGCGTGACATTCCAGACCGAAACAACATGCATTTGATTCCATGAAACACATGGCCCTGTGCATCCCACTTTTTTTGCATCGATGCGAACTGATCTCATCATTGCCGCCATGACACGATGCGCACAATCACAACCGTTTCCCAACGCCATCCGACAATGCATGCACACACGATGATTGCCTTCGATCATGTAACGCACGTCTGCGCATATGTGCATTATAGCTAGATAGCATGCCTTGTCTATCAGTGATGATGGGAATGCACACCTAATGCTACTGCTGCTGTCAATCAAGCACTACTGCGCTAACATACATGTACACTTAAGATATCTAGACATACAATAGTGCAGCTTTTCTCAAATAGGGTGTACATGAAACACGATATGAAACACGATATACGTGTGCACACTTACGTCATCTGTGTCATAGTTCATCCTTTTTAGCATCAAGATTGATCTCATCCGCGTTATTAGCAACTCCATCGTCTTCAGCAGTGTTGTCGGCCTCTGACGGAGGCGAGAACCCGCCAGATTTCATCGCTTTTTCCAAGTTTCTAAGTGCTTCGAGGTCCATACTGTGTGCTCCTCCAAAGTTTATCCCACCAGCCTTCAAGCGCTCTAATATGGCCCTTTTTTCTGGGTCGGGCTCGAACGAGAAGTCACCATGCATTTGTGCCATGAGCTTTGCCCATTCTTCAGGATCCATTCCTTCAGGAATCTTCATATTTCCATATTTCTTTGAACTGGCCTCACGCTGTTTGCGAAGCTTTTTCTTAATGACCTGCTCCTTCATATGCTCAACGATGATGGGCGTTTCAAAAGCAATTTGACGGAGTTCCTCTTTGCTAGTTCCCTCCGGGATAGGAACTTCAAGATCCTACATGCGTGCATTTGTGCGTGAGTATACATGTGATATTCTTTCCGTGTACATGGGTGAGTGAGTGCGCGTACGCATTTTTATCTACATTTTAAGTGAACTTGTAGCTACATAACCCAGTCTCTATTGATGCAGCTCATTTACAACTGTGATAAAAAGCGCCAGCGTATACCTCGAAGACAGCCTTAAGCTGCCTAGATGTTTTCATTCGAATCGCCTTACGTAATTCTTCCTCATTGACTGATTCGGCGAAAGCGGCCATCGCAATGAATGAGACGGCGATGAGCGTAGATGCTCTCATCCTTAATAAATGAAACACAGGGCTTTAGAGGAGCACGCCATCAATATGCTACACCAAATGTAACAAAAAATTCTTCTATCTCCTCCCCCTCCAACAAACAAGAACCTGAATGCAGTGGCCTTGCAAGAAGCTCGAAATATGGGAGCTGCGCTTGCGGGACGGATCTGGAGAAAAGATCGCGAAATATCGAGAAACCGATCCTATTCGATTACTGCGACAACCAAATCTCACTCCATTTCTAGAATTTTCCACCGCTCCCATTTCTGGAAGAACCGGGTCAGAATTTCAGGCCGGAAACACACTACGAGACCCGGAGTATCCGCAGCCCTGTTCACTAAACGGGTTGTAAACCGCGACGAAAAGTAATGCGCGACATCGTTTTATCATAGATATAGCCTCGACAATATGTAGCCGGACTTGTTCCGAAGCGAGCAGAGCAGAGGAGAATGACGCGCCCGGCCCGGCGCCGTCAATGTAAGTGACCCGCATTGGTATTGGCAGCGGCGTTGGGCCGATGATGGATTTCAATGTGAAAAGGCGCATCATGTGATTGGAACTTGCGCCATTCGCAAGAATTATAGCGAGCCCTTATAATTGTTATTATAACTATGTAGGTTTCACCGCGGGTGGCCTCTCCTTGCTAATCTGGGGCCTGCTCGGCGGTGAGCACTTCGGAACAAGAAGGCGATCTTTCCCCAGCACTCTAGCGCGCTGCCAAGATGGCTCCTGCAGTAGCCATGCAACGCGTGGGGGGAGCCGTTTCAAAGCTTTGAACGCAAACCTCTTGCGCTTAACCGGCGGATGCAGCAATGCGCCTCAAGACGTCTCGATTGATGACGATGTAGAGGGGGAGGGAGTTGGAAAAGAGGTAGCAGCGAGGGGAAGGTCCAATGTTGACGGTCACGGAAGCGAGAACAGTAATGGCGAGCAGGTCGTTGGCGTTGGCAAAGACGGTGTTGGGCATGTTAGAGGAAGTGGCGACGATGACGGCGACGACGAAATGGTGCCGGTCACATCGCAGCGGACTCTGAAACGACTTAATGAGATACTGTCGCGGGTAAATGTCAGTGGTTATACCCCTCAAAATCCAGAGAGGTAATAGCAGAGTGTAGCGGCTGGGTAGCTGAGACCAATTGTCCTCTGCTTTGTCGTATCATAGCCACTACTCTCCTTACTTCTTCCTTCTTCCCCCGTCCTTCCTCTCCTTCCTCCCCTTTACCTTTTTCGCGGCTCCTCATCTTCAATACCTTAGCTATCCAGATCGTCTCAACAATGAAGGCCCTGATGGGTTGCACCGATGATGATGATGATGATGATGATGATGATGATGATGCGGTTCCGAATATGGGCGCCACCCTCCCACCTGCGCGTGTATGCGTGATGTTTCGGCGTTCAAAATTGATGGTAAAAACTCTAATTTCAGCGTAGAAGTCCGCACCCTCCTCCTCCTCCTTCCCCTTCTCTTCATCTTCATCATTGATCATCACCATATCTCTCATCGTCATCATCTCACCATTATCATGCTCTCAGCGGCGAATTCGCCTCGATCGAGGGCGGTGTGGCGCATCCTAACTGGAGTAATCAAGCAAGCTTGTACGTCATATAATATAAATAAATAAATAAATATATATATATATATATATAAATTTAATATATGGATTACAACAACAACAAAAACAACAACAACAACGGCAGGCATGCTTTTAACGATGACGTGATTACCATCATGCTATATCAGATTTAGGAACGACGGTGGGGGAAACAGTCTGAAGCAGCAACGTAACTAACAATGCGGCGTGCGACTTGGCATGGGATACAAATAGATAAATATAATATATGCAATATGCACACGAACATACTCCTATGTGTATTTCTCCAGAGGCGAGTAAAGATACCCCCACGCCGCCGGAAATCAACGGTAATGACACATGTGTTTGTCCTTTTTTGTTGGTGCGCGTGTGATACTAATAAATAATCTTACATTAGATCAAAGGCGCTGGTGCCTGCTGTACGAGCCTCTCGCTGCAAGGTAGCGTGGATACGTAAAATCATCGACGGGGCTGGGGACAGGGAGGAACACCTGCAAGCACAACCATCCACACTGAATTCATCAAATGCATCATCGGTATCATCATCATCATCATCTTCTTCTTCTTCTTCTTCTTCTTCTTCCTCTGCTGCCGATGCCGTTAGGTACGGAATAATGGCCCCCACTGTGCAAAAAGCAGCAAGTCCTCAGAGACCGTTGTTAAAGCACGGGGACAAAGACATGGTGAGTAGAAAGAGCGCGAAAATTTCAGCACATGCACGGCCATCAATCCCCTTTCTACGCCATGCACGCGCACATACATATAATATATATATATATATATATATATATATATATATATGTATTGCAACCTACAGCAGGGACAACACTGTTGCATTTTCCGAAGACAACATGCTCTCCTTTTCACAACAATTGGGAGGGGGAGGAAAGAAAAACCAACTTTACACACACACACACACACACACACACACACACACAACAGGAGAAGCTCTGGAACGCGGTGGGTGAGAGCGACTCCGATATCGCCACCAGCGCCGACCGAGAGGATTCGGAAATCGGCGAGGGTGGGGATGGGGACGGTGATGATGGTGCTAGCCACCGGGGGGGGAGAGAAGCAGATGGAGCACCGAGAGTAGTGCAATCCAAGAGGGAGAGGAAGTCGAGGAGAAGAACTGTACCTCCAAAGCTATTCCAAGGCCCGGTTAGTTGTGCGTTGATGATATGATGATAACGGGAATGATGATGAAGATTACCATAAATTAACGATGGCAGTGCCAACGAAAGCGCACAAGCACGCTATGTTTCTCTGTCTCTATTTCTCTTTCTTAACTCACACACATACACGCACACACATGCATGTATGTGTGCTCATAAGGTGCGGAAATTCGTATGCCTCAGTCGCTTTCTATCTGTTCTCATCGTCATCATCCTCCTCATCATCATCATCATTATCATCCTCATCATCATCATCGTAGGAGAATCGAAGGGAAGATGACCCTGTGATTATGCCTGGCGACGAGGGGGACAGCACGGTGAGATCTATCACTCAAAACCCAAACCCGAAACTACCCAATCCAGATCCGACCGTCTATCATAGCAACAACAACAACAACAACAACAACAACAACTACGACGACGACGATAGTAGTAGTAGCAAGCAGCAGTAGTTGTAGGCAGTAACATTGGAGGGGGGAAAGTGCCCGAGAGCTGTAATGGGAATCACTTGTTAAGTAGAGGCCTCACGGACTGTTATTTCAACGCTGCATCTCGTGTATTTTCAATGATCCTGTATGTAGAGGCTGAACCTGGGCCTTGAGGGCATTGCAGAAGCATTCAATACGCAATTCAAGTAGTAAGCAAGAATGGTGGCGGGAAGAAGGAAGGGCGACAGAGGATGAGTAGAAACAAGAGGCTATTGTGAGCGTTCTTGCGCATCCTCACAGCAGCTGAATCACACAAACACACACACACACACACACACACACACACACTTCTTCAATATAAGTATATACATATGGTGTATTAATACTGTGTGCGTGTTTGCCAGGATAAACAAAAGCGTTCTTACCCGGGATCCGGTCAATTGATAAACACACACACACACACACCTATATATATATATATATATATATATATAATATGCATATGTATAAATGTGTATTATTAGCTGAATATTGGACGCACATCCACACAAACACTCACTCATCCACAAAGTAGTGTACAAACGTAAAAACTACCCAGGTTGGGCCTTTGTACTATCGTGTACCCTCAGATGATGAAGAGAACGACGGCAGAAGATCAAACACCAAGTGCTGCTCTTGGGAGAGAAATGGGGGGGAAGTGAAAGGAGGGAGAGAGAGAGAGAGAGAGAGAGAGAGAATGCTTTGCTCTGTGCTTTCTAGCAATAATCAAAGTTCTCCTCCCCCCTTTTACTAGATATGAAAAACCAGCAAACTCGATGGATATCCTCGCGGTGAGTCGGCAGAGGGGATATGTATGTAGGAGGGCGGAGATAGAGAGAGAATGATTTGAGAGCTTGCTTTGTAACTCCATTAATCTCTATTCTTTGCTGTGGGAGAACCTTTCACCAAACTCATCTGAGCGGAATACGATCCTCCCCCCTCCCCCTTCCCCTCCCCCCCCTTTTTTTCTCTCCCTTTTCCCCCTCCCTCCCCTCCTTCTTCCGCAACCCACCTAAAGGCCTCGATGGGTAATGGGGGTGGTACGGACCAGGACGAGGTCGCACACGAAGAAGAAGGAGGAGGAGCAAAGGCAGCAGATCGAGGAAAAAAGCCATTGGCGAGGAAGGAGAGATTGTAATAATGATAAAACAACATGGTGACAGTGCGTGTACATGAGAACAGCCGACAGTACACAGCTGCGGGTGATGGTGATGGTGGCGAGAAAAGAGAGGAGGAGGAAAAGAGTCGGAGAAACATGCAACGCTCTTTTCGCACATCGAGCGCCATCCAGAATCTACATCGCGTCGTATCCCCCCCTCTCCCCACTCTAATAAGCGGTGGAAAGAAAAGCAGCAATATTTGGGAGGATGATATTCGTATTGCAATTATCATCATCCTCCTCCTGCGTAAGGCTTAGATCCACCTAACGGCCTCTCTAGCTTGTCGTAGAACGAAATCCATCGATGCGCTCATGTCGTCAATTCGCTGCTCTCACGCGCTCCACTCCCCCCCCCCCCCCCCCCGTATATGTGATCGCTGTGCAGATATAATCTCACAGAGCTTCTTCAACAGCGAACGATGCTGTTGCAGTCGAAGGCCACGCAAATAGTAATCACGCCAACGAGATGATTATGATGACGATGAATGATGATGACGGTGATGATGATGAGAATGCCTGCATGGAAGCAGAGGAGAAATGAGCAATTTTAATGTATACATATATATATATATATATATATATATATATATATTATGTCTCGAGCAATGGTTATTATTAGACGAGGTGTGAGGAATGCCCTCCCTCCTCCTGCCTCCCTCCTGCTTCTTCTTCTTCTGGCTAATGATCACTGACATCGTCAGATATTGGACCCTTTCTGGGAGGAACTTGAGGACAAAATGGTAACGAGGGGAAGAGAGGCGGGGGGATGGCAACTCTTCGATTCTAGCGGCATTTCAGCAGTAGTTATTTGCTTAATCATACAAATCGTTATGTGATTTCCCTTCTCCTAACGTCGCCCCTCCTGGGTTGGTTGCTATCATCGGCAAAAGGTTCATAATCTGAGCTATCTTGAAAGTGAGGAGTGGCACGTACACGCGCAAGGTGTAACATATCAGAAACGCCTAATACATGCACACAACATGCAAAAAACGCATCAATCGCGACGACCTTCCTGATCTCTCTCTCTCTCTCTCTCTCTCTCTCTCTCTCTCTCTCTTTTGCGTATGTAAACAAACATATACGGTGTATGTGTGTGTATGTGTGTGTGTGTGTGTGTGTGTGTGTGTATGTGTGTGTGTGTGTGTGTGTGTGTGTGTGTGAATATGGTGTGCCCCTGCGTGCGGTGCGTACACGAATTAAGATTAAGCATGCGTACGTCATTCATCATAAAAGGGTGTCGGGTGGTGTACGACATGGGTATTGAAGACCTTCGGTACGAGCGCGACTCAGCACTGGAAGAGCTCACACGGTTGTTGGTGTAGTAGAAGTAGCAGTATTAGCAGTAGCAGTAGTAGTAGTAGTAGTAGTAGTAGTAGTAGTAGTAAGCTTATATATCACCAAACGCCGCATCCTAAACACGCTTTTCAGGCCAGAACGAGCGCGCTCGCTCGATCTAAAAATGCGGAACCCCCCCCTCCCCACCCCTTACGACGGAGATCAAGTTATGAGATAGGACAGCACATTGTAAAGGACCGGAGGAGAAATAAAATTGAGGAACAGCCGATGCCAAGATCCGCGCTGAAACGGTGAGAATAGATACACCTACGCCAGGGACAGGAAACGGCGATA